>MU681151.1:81119-109526 GCA_026770625.1 Nicotiana glauca | reverse complement strand
GGCACTGACGATCTAGTCTAGCGCACGGAGGGGACCTCAGTTGGCGGACAGCAACTGCACTGACATCAGTTGCTTAGCCTTACGTTGCCCTTCCAAGGAATCTCAGGAAGGCGCCGCGTAACACTTATCATGTTTGACAAAATTAAGCTAACGATTATACAGATTCGGATTTACATGTAACCAGGGGCGAAGCTACCCAATGGTAATGGTGGTCAATTGACCATCATTCTTAGAAAAATTATACAAAAAATAACAACAACAACAACAACAACAACAACAATTCCACCAGTGGGGTCTAGGGAGGGTATAGTGTACGCAGGCCTTACCCCTACCCTAGAGGGTTAGAGAGGCTGTTTCCGGGAGACCTCCAGCTCAGATATAATATCTGTGACAACAAAATCCAAAAAATAATCAGCAACTTGAGAGACAACAAATAAATGGAGAAGTAGTAACACAAATATTATGCAAAGGTGTGAAACACAACATAAATCGCTAGCAGTGCTATACAAAACACTATCAGCTAGAGACAATGGAAGGAGAAACGCTCCAAAACGACTGGAACGTCTCCCACCTCAAGTATTTCCATTTCTGAAAAGCGCCTCCCGAGTCGTACTCTTTTTCCCTTGCCCGAGTTTTGTTCCAATTGGGTTTTCTCGGGGAGGTTTTTAACGAGGCGGCAGAGGAGACACATGGAGATACTCACGAGGCAAGTTTATCACACTAGCCACTCCGTACGCCCTCCCGACTGGCATGACAAAGGGACCGGACTAGAATGATCTCCAATATATGAAGGGCTACGGCCATCTCCAATGTATGAAAGGCTACGACCATCTCCAATACATGAAAGGCTACGGCCATCTCCAATGTATGAAAGGCTACGGCCATCTCCAATATATGAAAGGCTACGGCCATCTCCAATGTAGGAAAGGCTACGGTCATCTCCAATATATGAAAGGCTACGGCCATCTCCAATGTATGAAAGGCTACTGCCATTTCCAATAAATGAAAGTCTACGGCCATCTAAAATGTATGAAAGGCTACGGCCATCTCCAATGTATGAAAGGCTACGGTCATCTCCAATGTATGAAAGGCTACGGCCATCTCCAATGTATGAAAGGCTACGGCCATCTCCAATGTATGAAAGTCTACGACATCTCTAATGTATGAAAGGCTATGTCCATCTCCAATGTAGGAAATGCTACAGCCATCTCCAATGTATGAAAGGCTACGACCATTTCCAACAAATAAATGGCTAAGGCCACCGTCGTTAATAAGTCGACCCAGCTCGACTATAACATAATAACTCGACGACAGTTGAAGTCACGACATAATAACTCGACGACAGTCGAAGTCACGTACATAGTAACTCGACGACAGTCGAAGTCACGTATATAATAACTCGACGACAGTCGAAATCACGTACATAATAACTCGACAATGGTCGAAGTCACGTGCATGGCTACAGCCATATCCAACGAATAAATGGCTAAGGCCACCGTCGTCGATAAGTCGACCCAGCTCGACTACGACAAACAAAATAACTCGACAACGGTTGAAGTCACGTACATGGCTACGGCCATATCCAACGAATAAATGGCTAAGGCCACCGTCGTCGATAAGTCAACCCAGCTCGACTACAACAAACAAAATAACTCTACAACGGTCGAAGTCACGTACATGGCTACGGCCATCAACAATATCACGGTTAAAGCAACCGTCACCATCGGTCGCCAATGTTGTTCGACTACGGCGCAAAGCACATAAGTAACAGACAAGGCGACGTTCGAGAAACAATGAAAAACCCTAAAAGCAAACAAACAAGCATCCACTCTACGGAGTCGACATACCAAAAATAAAAGGTACGAAAAGAAACAGCAAAAGAGTAACTTCTATTATCATCAAGAAAAGTATACATGTACAACGGGATCTATTCACGTCCTCACAAAACAGCAAAAACAATGTAAATACGAGCCCTATCACGCCCCGCCATCCTGTCCGCCATAGCCCGCCGGCCTGTCATCTTTTTCGCTGCCGCCCTCAGTTTGATAATCCGCAGAGATCAAGGACCCGGACGCCAGACGGTTAATGTCTTCAGAATTATAGCCCGTCTGGCCTGGGGAATCGGAACTATATCCATAGGCTTCTCGGGCAACCCGAACTAAATGCCGCTGGTCCTCTACCTCCGCCTCAGTGGCTCGGCCTGGAGCAAGCCACTCCTCAAACACGACCAACTTGGCTTCGGCATATACCTACATGTCCCGCGCCTCGCCAGACACGCCGTCATCGGACCTGGACGCAGCAGCCTGCTTGAGAGCCTCAATTTTAGCCGCCTTGGCATTGAGCTCGGCGGTTAAGCCATCGACCTCAGAATGCAAATTAGCGGCCTCCGCCGCTACCCTAAGACCGACCTCCAATTCATAATCCTTTGACTGGAGAATAGTCTCCAATTCAATATTTCGAGCCAAGACGGCCATCAGCTGATCATCCACCTGCTCCAGCTGATCTACCCTTCACTGCAGCTGAGCCTCCGACTGCTCCAGACCCTCACGAAAAACCTGAAACTGCGGGTCCTGAGCGAATAAGTCCGCCAGCGCCTGATGCTTAGCGCGGCACTCCTGGTACTTTTTTGCCACCCCCTTGAGGGTGGTAGCCTTCTTCTGCGCTCGTCGACCCCTCTCTATCTCCAGAACGAGGGTCTAAAGAAGAGACAAAAAGAAGACAAATTAGCATGCGCCAAAGTTCGCTTTATAATACATAAAGAAGAACGAAGTGTACCTGCAAAGCCGTACCGGCAACCCTTCGAGATAGATCCCTCTCGCTAGCGTCTTTCAAACTCTCGCGCTCAGCGGCCGCACACAGTAGGGTCATATCCGCTGCGACCTGCTCGCTGTGTTGCAACAGGTTATATCCGCTTGGGATCAAAATCCGGCGGTTAGACCCACCCGCCGTCATCCTCACGCGCGCTCTATCCCTCCTCGATGCATCCGCACCTGCAGGGGCCGCCCCAGGTTCTGCCCTCTTCTCATCATCTTCCTCCCCAGCAGCAGCCGACTTGCCACCCTTCGGAACACGTATGGGGGCAGTGTCGAGAACTTCCCTCCCCTAGGAAGCCGACCTCCCCGAACGGATAGCATCGACCATCAAAACTGGCCTCTACTCTGGGCGAGGTTCACTCGCCCCCTCATCCTCTGTGGTAATCCCCTTGCCGAGCATCAACCGACGCCTCTTCCTCTTCGGCGGCTCCTCGCCCTTAGAAGTCTCCTCCACGGACCGAGGGGATGGTGGCGAAGGAGTTGCTTCACTTATGGACATAGCCACAGGCGCAGCCTCAGGTTGAGCAACCTCTGGGACGCCAACACTGGGCGAGCCACGGGGTACGTACTCATCCCCAGAATCAGTCCCCACACCAGACGAGGCAGTGACATTCTGTGTCCTCCTCTTAGGGGCGCTTCGACCTGCCAACATAAAACAAGTCAAGCGACGAAACCTAATGAAACCTCCAGACCATGGTCAAAGAGTTACCTAGTGGGCCGTATCGATCACGGAATGCGGACCAAGTGCGGCACTCCTCCGCAAATGGAATCAACATCTTCACCCACGACCTAATATCGTCAACGGATCAGGGTGGAGAAGCCCTCGCTGCGAAAAGGAGAGGAAAACAAAAAAGTTATAACGGCCATACGGTCAAGATTGCACACAGTGCTAAATTCAAGTAAAAGCACTTATGTTCTGGATTCCACCTCTCTGGGAATCCTTCAGGATTCGATACCAGGTGCTCCGTCCTCATGTAGAAAAATTTGCGCCAGAAGCGGCGATTAGTCTTGTCGTCGGCCTTAACGACCAGGCACCTCGTGCCACGACTCTTTAGTTGCAGCATAGTGCCCCTCATATAGCTAGGATTGAATAACTGCATGAGGTGGTGGACCAAAAAGCTGAATCCAGCTGTGGCCGCGTAGGTGGTCATAATACGACACACCTTCCAAGTGTAGGGAGTGAGCTGAGCCGGGCACACATTGTAGAAGCGGTAGATCTCCTCTACGAGAGGATAGACTAGGAGGCCGTATCCGATCAAGAATGGATATTCATAAAATGTGCAATATCCCGGCTGATGCACGTTAGCATAGCTCGTCCTGGCCGGTTCCATCACCACATGGTCTGGAATCTGGTACGCTACTCGCAGGTCATCCAAATGCGACTATAATAGCTCACTGTGATCCCAAGGAGGGGTCAGGCTCTTGGTCGGGAAATCCCTGCGAATGTGTACCTCTTTTAGAAGGACATTATCTACGCTGAGAGGGACGAGGGGTTTCTCTGCCTTTTTCCCACCACCACTCGAAGATGGTGGAACCCTAGATGGGGTGTCATCCTTGGATTTTTTTCTGTTTTGCCCACGTTTCGCCATAGTAATTTTTTATATAAATCAAGCTCTGACAACAAGAAAGGTGGTCTCAATAGAAACGGAAAAGTTTAGCACGAACTAGCGATTTTCGGCAAAGAAGATGAAAAGGGGAGTAGAAAAATTCGGAAGTTCGAAAGATAAAAAAGATTGAACCTTCCTCCTATTTATGGGGCTAAGGTACACGAAAATCGAAGAGGCATGATTCAAAATGGGCACGGAAAACCAAAACGTCAAATCGCCTCCTGAAACGCCTAGGGAGCAAGTATAATCATGACGCATGCCGGCGATGACGTCATTTTAAAAAAGTAGACCACGTGTCAACGGATCGGCGACTCCATATATTTTCCCTACTCACGTCATCATCCTCATAATAAGGTCAAATTCTCCAAAGACGCGGTCGGCATTTCCGCCCATTGAAGACGTCTACCGAATACGCCTCCAACGAGTGAATGGACTAACTGTATGGGGTAAAGTTTGACCCTATACATCTCTATGCCAAAGGGTACGGCCTGTAAGCGTGTACCTATTATAATAAGGGCACGGTTCGGGCGTGAGGGCGAAGACGACGCCATTTAGAACTGGACATCCTCGCTAGGAGGACGCCAACCACGTTCAATACTTTTACTACTATTTTAAGGAAGGCCACTCCTTATAAAAAAGGGGACCTTCCCATTGTAAAAGGCATCAGTGTTATTATCCAATAATACAACTCTCTCTTATTCTCTCTTATTCGCTCTCTATCTCTTACTTCTGACAAACAACTGTTCTCAAGTTCATCATCTTGCAATATTAGATATGTCATAACTACACTGTTCTTACATCCCTAGGCTTATTATATTTGATTATAATTTACCCTTTAATATCTTTTGATTGTTTTAGCTTACAAAGTATCGTTTAAACTTTTGAACCAAACAACTAGTAACTTTAAACGTTGAAACACGACGATAACTGATCCATGCACAATGTCCTTGCATAACACGGCGTTTAAATTGATATTTCGGTTAAAAATCAAATTAAATTACTCTGCAAAAAGAAAGTTGAATAAACTTTAAAAGCTCATAAACTTACTTGTGAAGATACTAGAATCATTTAGACACGTCATAACTTATCATGTTTGACAAAATTAAGCTAACGATTATGCAGATTCGGATTTACATGTAACCAGGGGCAAAGCTATCCTATGGTAATGGTGGTCAATTGACCATCATTCTTAGGAAAATTATACAAAAAACAAAAACAACAACAATTCCACCAGTGGGGTCTAGGAAGGGTAGAGTGTATGCAGGCCTTATCCCTACCCTAGAGGGGTAGAGAGGCTGTTTCCGGGAGACCTCCAGCTTAGATACAATATCTGTGACAACAAAATCCAAAAAATAATCAGCAACTTGAGAGACAAAAAATAAATGGAGAAGTAATAATACAAATATTATGCAAAGGTGTGAAACACAACATAAATCGCTAGCAGTGCTAGACAAAACACTATCATACTCGTAGGTACAATAAAGGAAATCGGGACAAAGAGGAAAACCGCTCAACTACCCTTTAACCTACAACCCCAATGCCCGACCTCCACACCTTCCTATCAAGAGCCATGTCCTCGGAAATATGGAGTCGGCATCTGTCTGATCACCTCGACCCAATACTTCTTGGGCTGCCCTCTACGTCTTCTCGTACCTGTCAAAGCCAACCACTCACACCTCCTAACCGAGGCATCTAGGCTTCTCATCTGCACGTGTTCGAACCATCAAGTCGCGCTTCCCGCATCTTGTCGTCCACCGGAGCCACGCCCAACCTCTCCCGAATATCTTGATTCCTAATCTTATCCAGCCTAGTGTGCCCACACTTCCATGGCAACATCCTCATTTCTGCTACTTTCATCTTCTGGATATGTGAATTCTTGACTAGCCAACACTTAGCCCCATACAACATGGTCGATCTAACCACCGCTATATAGAACTTACCTTTGAGTTTTAGTGACACTTTCTTGCCACACAGGACTCCAAACGCTAACCTCCTTTCATCCACCCCACCCCAATACGGTGCGTAACATTCCGGTCGTTCTCCCATCTCCCTGGCTAATTGAGCCTAAGTACTTAAAACTTTCTCTCTTCAGGATAACCTGTGAAGCTTATCAAGCCCGACTTCCACATCCGCTTCCCCCGTCACGTCGCCTGAACTTACATTCAACATATTCTGTCTTAGTCCTACTCAACTTGAAACCTTTAGACTCTAGGGCCCGCCTCCATAACTCTAGTCTCCCATTAACGCCGCATCGTGTCTCATCAATCAGAACTATATCATCAGTAAACAACATACACCATGGAACCTTTCCTTGGATATGGTGTGTCAGTGCGTCCATCGCCAGGGCAAATAAGAACGGGTCGAGTGCAGATCCTTGGTGAAACCCTATCACCACCGAAAAAGGCTCTGAGTCACCTCCCACAGTCCTAACCCGAGTTATAGCTCCGTCATGCATATCCTTTATCGCCCTAATGTAAATAAACACCAGATGCAAATCCCTCTTCCTATCCATGTATCCTGAGAAGGTGGATAGCTTCCGTAGTAGAACGACCCAGCATGAACACGACCTGATTTTTCGATATAGACACCGCCCTCCTTATCCTCCTTTCCACCACACTCACCTAAACTTTCATGGTATGAGTTAGTAACTTGATACCCCTATAATTGTTATAATTCTTGATATCACCTTGTTCTTGTATACCGGAACCATTGTACTCCACCACCACTGATCAATCATCCTCTTCGTCCTGAAGATAACGTTAAACAACCGAACCAGCCACTCAAGGCCTGCTCTACCCACATATCTCCAAAACTCTACTGGAATCTTTTCTGGTCCGGTTGCTTTGCCCCGACTCATCTTACCCATCGCACGCACGACCTCGTCAACCTTAATATACCTATAATACCTGAAGTCACGGTGGCTCTTGGATTTCCCCAATTGCCCTAACACGATGTTTCCATCCCCCTCTTCGTTTAGAAGTTTATGAAAGTACGACTGCCATCTTTGCCTAATCTGGGCATTTTCCATCAATACTCGACCGTCCTCGACTTTGATGCACCTCACTTGATCCATGTTGCGAGCCTTCTTCTCTCTCGCTTTGGCCAATCGAAATAACTTCTTGTCCTCACCTTTTCCCCCAAGTTCCCCGTACAGCCGACCAAATGAAACAGTCTTAGCCTCTAAGACCGCTAATTTCACCTCCTTCCTAGCCTCCTTATATCTTCCCCTGTTCGCTCTCCTCTGATCCTCGTCGGTCTGTGACCAAAGGAATGTAAACGCGGGAAGAATATTTACAGAATTGTTTCTTTTGACCAGTTACATCAAGAGATCAGTCAAGAGATCTGAAAGAAAAATTAGAGTATCTTCTAGCAAATTTCATGCTTCCTGGGATTAATGCATTCTGTAAGAAATTGACTTGGTAGGTAACTTTGAAACGTATCAAAAAGAATGCAGAAACATAATTAACATCAAGATTACTATATTTCTTTTGGGGAAGTGGAGGGAAGAGCATTTCCATTAGGATATTCTTTTATGAGTTACCTCATTAAACCCGATATGAAACCTAGAGTTGATACTTTTTGCATACAAAATATCTAAGTATAGAAACTGTTATAAATCTGTATTGCTGTAAATTAAATAATAGTCTTTCTGAAAACAGAAACAGAAAGTTAGTAGAAATTAAATTTCGAAAACAATAAACTTCTTCAAAATAAATTTTGGAAAAACGTTATAGGAACAAATCGAGCCCACTGAATACACAGTGTGTCCTTAAGGAAATTATTCCCCTCAAGTACCCGAGGTTTTGGAATATATCCTCCCAGGATAGAACGATTTAACTCACCAGTGTATCAGTACCTAAAACTTTGGTGATCGGTGAACCACTCGATGGTCGTAAAACACACTGGAAAATTTTGTGCAGAAGAAGAAGAAGAAGATTCAGAAAATTTCGTAAGTATATATTCTGGGATTTGAAGGTCTATTTATAGCCAACTTGGTGATGTTTTTGAAGAGGTTTGCAACCTTTCAGAATAGTCATGACTGTTGGAACAGGTGTGACCCTCTGAAGAGGTTTGCAACCTTTCAGAAAAGTCATGGCTGTTGGAACAGGTGTGACCCTCTCAAGAGGTTTGCAACCTTTCAGAATAGTCATGGCTGTTGGAACTGGTGTGACCCTCCGAAGAGGTTTGAAACCTTTCAGAATAGTCATGGCTGTTGGAACAGGTGTGGCACTGTTTCAGAACAGCCATGGCTGTTGGAAATTTTTGCGGGAAATTTAAATTAATCCGGAAAAGAAAAACGGGATAAATCGGACCGGGTGGCGGGTCATCCCTCCATTTCTTTTCCCACCATTTTCCATTCACACCTCTTTTGTTATTTATTAAATAACAAACCCAAAAGAAACTTTCATCAAAGAAGTAAATTTTTCATCCATATGAATGTCATAGAACAACAAGACTTACGGGTTGTTTACATATAACTAACTAGCTCACATACATGTATCCCTATTACAGCTAGACAAATACATACATCCTCGATACACACAGGAGCAATATCTTACCTTGAGTTCGTCATATAGCTTCTTCTCCCATGCAAAAAGCCTATCTAAAGTAGAGGCATGACTTCCTGAGACCATACAGAAGTTATCAAAGAGATTGTTGGTAACATCCTCAATATCATCTGCTGAGTTTACACCAAGCCGACTTGGGGATGAAGCATGAGATGATGTGGCGCGATTCCATGTCAGGTACTTGACAGAATTTTGGGGAGGCTCTAAACAGAAAAATTAAGACGGCTGGATGAGCTTCATGGAAAAAAACGCCAGAACAAAATAACACAAAAAACTATAAGAAAACTTGATGGAAGGTACGTAGAAGTAATAAGACATGCATAAGAGTATATAAAGTGAGTGAGATCTGTGTATTTGGATATGTGCGTGGTCTCAAATTTACTAATAGATGCTAAGTGCACATTTAATAAAAGAGGTATATGCCTTAATACAGCAGCTTCATGATATTTAGGAAGACATAATGAATGTGGACAGCAAGAAATCCGATCAAACGAACACGGGGAAAGTGACCTAGATAAAAGGACAACAAGAAGGAGACGAGAAAACCTACTCAGCCAGGACCAAGGTTGTGATAGCACAGTAATCCCTCCTTCAACTTTTTAATATGAACGCGATGATATTAGAAATTAATGATTCAGATGATAGCATGTTTCCTATATTAGAACGTTTACCTCATTTCCTCCTCCTCCAATAACCTTCCCCAAATTATTTATTAGACATGTTGAATCTGAAAAAAGTTACCATAGTTATTTCTACATTAAGAGGCCTACCTTCAGGAACCTGGCTTGGATCGTCCCCGCAAGAAAAACAAGATCTTATTAATATTCTGGTCACTGACCCACTTTCTCTCTCCCTGGAAATATTTTGCCGGAAATGGAATTTGTTTGCCTCCAGCATGCGTGGAACTTCTCTTCCTGAATCAGATGCTTTTACAAAGAGATACTCGATATCTTTTATGCTCAAAAAGAAGTCCTTGGATGCAATCTTATTCTCAGTATCATTTTCTTTTACTGGTGTCTTCATGTCATTATCAACAGCAGGTCCTGAGGGTGTACAAATCAGGTGAGCCGCTTTGCTAGCATGATCAGTTGTTCTATTTGATGATGTCCATCTCATCTGAAGAAGTATTAGGCATGTGCCTAATAAAAGTTTCTTTGGTTTGGTAGCCAACCTTGTTGACTTGTTTTGGTTAGGTACCCAACTTTGTTGAATTAGTTTTGGTTGGTAGTCAACCTTGTTGAATTTCTTTGGGTTGGTAGCCAACTTTGTTGAATTGTGAAAAGTGTGTGTAAATTGTCAAATATTGTAGGCTTTAGAGAGTGAAGCTTTGGCTATAAAAGGAGAGCTTCAATTCTCATTTCCACACACCAACAAAGAGAGAAAGAAAGAGTGAGGTTTCACAGACAGGGTATAAGAAATTAGTCTGTGAGAAAAATAGAGAGTGAGCGATATTGTAGTGAGGTGGGAATATCAAAAGAGGGTTATTTCTTTTGAGTGTTGTAGTGGTCTTTGGAGGATTTTACTCGGAACTACAAAGTGTAAAATTCCTTACTATAGTGATATCAGTTTCTCCTCTCGGGGCCGTGGTTTTTTCCCTTATTCAAAAGGGTTTTCCACGTAAAAATCTTGGTGTCATTGTTACTCTTTTATTTTTGTTAATTACCGTATCTCGGTGCTACATTATTATTCCGCTTTTATTACCGTGAATATTATTTCTGTGGGGGTTTATTCCCAACAGCTGGTATCAGAGCACATGTTCTGCTCGTTCACTAAAATACTATTCACTGTCGGTAGTACTATACTCGGTGAAAAACAAAAATGTCCGGAGTAAAGTACGAGGTAGCAAAATTCAACGGAGATAACGGTTTCTCAACATGGCAAAGAAGGATGAGGGATCTGCTCATCCAACAAGGATTACACAAGGTACTAGATGCTGATGCCAAAAAGCCTGATACCATGAAAGCTGAGGATTGGGCTGACTTGGATGAAAGAGCTGCTAGTGCAATCAGGTTGCACTTATCAGATGATGTAGTAAATAACATCATTGATGAAGTCACTGCACGTGGAATTTGGACAAGGTTGGAAAGCCTATACATGTCCAAAACACTGACAAATAAATTGTACCTGAAGAAGCAGTTATACGCCCTACACATGGGTGAAGGTATGAATTTTTTGTCACATTTAAATGTATTTAACGGACTAATCACACAGCTTGCCAACCTCGGAGTGAAAATCGAGGAAGAAGATAAAGCCATCTTGCTATTGAACTCGTTGCCATCTTCGTACGATAATTTGGCAACAACCATCCTGCACGGTAAGACTACTATTGAGTTGAAAGATGTTACATCGGCTCTTTTACTCAATGAGAAGATGAGAAAGAAGCCTGAAAATCAAGGACAAGCTCTCATCACAGAAGGTAGAAGTAGGAGTTATCAAAGGAGTTCGAACAACTATGGTAGATCCGGAGCTCGTGGGAAGTCAAAGAACCGATCCAAATCAAGAGCCAGAAATTGCTACAACTGTGATCAACCAGGTCACTTCAAAAGAGATTGCCCAAATCCAAGGAAGGGCAAAGGAGAAACCAGTGGCCAGAAGAATGACGACAACACAGCCGCCATGGTGCAAAACAATGATAATGTTGTCCTCTTTATAAATGAGGAAGAGGAATGCATGCATCTGTCAGGTCCAGAGTCGGAATGGGTGGTTGACACAGCAGCATCTTACCACGCCACACCGGTAAGAGATCTTTTTTGCAGATATGTAGCAGGGGATTTCGGCACTGTGAGAATGGGTAACACAAGTTACTCAAAGATTGCGGGGATTGGTGACATCTGTATCAAGACAAATGTCGGATGCACATTGGTTCTAAAGGACGTGCGGCATGTACCTGATTTGCGGATGAACTTGATCTCAGGAATTGCTTTAGACCGAGATGGATACGAGAACTATTTTGCAAATCAAAAGTGGAGACTCACTAAGGGATCATTGGTGATTGCAAAGGGAGTTGCTCATGGCACGTTGTACAAGACAAATGCAGAAATATGCCAAGGTGAATTGAACGCGGCACAAGATGGGATTTCTGCAGATTTGTGGCACAAAAGAATGGGTCATATGAGCGAGAAGGGATTGCAGATTCTTGCCAAGAAATCACTTATTTCTTATGCCAAAGGTACAACAATAAAACCCTGTGACTACTGTTTATTTGGTAAGCAACATAGAGTCTCATTTCAGACATCGTCTGAAAGAAAATTGAATATACTTGATTTAGTATATTCTGATGTTTGTGGCCCAATGGAAATTGAATCAATGGGCGGTAACAAATATTTTGTTACTTTTATTGATGATGCTTCACGAAAATTATGGGTTTATATTTTGAAAACCAAAGATCAGGTGTTTCAAGTTTTCCAGAAGTTTCATGCTCTAGTAGAAAGGGAGACTGGTCGAAAGCTAAAACGTCTCCGAAGTGACAATGGAGGTGAGTACACTTCAAGGGAATTTGAAGAGTATTGTTCAAGTCATGGGATCAGACATGAAAAGACAGTTCCTGGAACCCCACAGCACAATGGCATAGCCGAGAGGATGAACCGCACCATTGTGGAGAAGGTGAGAAGCATGCTCAGAATGGCTAAACTGCCTAAGTCATTCTGGGGTGAAGCAGTTCAGACAGCCTGTTACCTGATCAATAGGAGTCCATCAGTTCCGTTGGCGTTTGACATCCCAGAGAGAGTTTGGACCAACAAGGAGGTGTCCTACTCACATTTGAAGGTGTTCGGTTGCAGAGCTTTTGCACATATACCAAAAGAGCAGAGAACAAAGCTGGATGATAAATCTGTTCCCTGCATATTTATCGGATATGGAGATGAAGAGTTCGGGTACAGATTGTGGGATCCTGTAAAGAAGAAGGTCATCAGAAGCAGAGATGTAGTCTTCCGAGAAAGTGAAGTTGGAACTGCTGCTGATATGTCAGAAAAGGCGAAGAATGGTATAATTCCTAACCTTGTTACTATTCCTTCTACTTCTAACAATCCCACAAGTGCAGAAAGTACGACCGACGAGGTTGCCGAGCAGGGGGAGCAACCTGGTGAGGTTATTGAGCAGGGGGAGCAACTTGATGAAGGTGTCGAGGAAGTGGAGCACCCCACTCAGGAAGAAGAACAACCTCAACCTCTGAGGAGATCAGAGAGGCCAAGGGTAGAATCATGCAGGTACCCGTCCACAGAGTATGTTCTCATCAGTGATGAGGGGGAGCCAGAAAGTCTTAAGGAGGTGTTGTCCCATCCAGAAAAGAACCAGTGGATGAAAGCTATGCAAGAAGAGATGGAATCTCTACAGAAAAATGGCACGTACAAGCTGGTTGAACTTCCAAAGGGTAAAAGACCACTCAAATGCAAATGGGTCTTTAAACTCAAGAAAGATGGAAATGGCAAGCTGGTCAGATACAAAGCTCGATTGGTCGTTAAAGGCTTCGAACAAAAGAAAGGTATTGATTTTGACGAAATTTTCTCACCTGTTGTCAAAATGACTTCTATTCGAACTATTTTGAGCTTAGCAGCTAGCCTAGATCTTGAAGTGGAGCAGTTGGATGTGAAAACTGCATTTCTTCATGGAGATTTGGAAGAGGAGATTTATATGGAGCAGCCAGAAGGATTTGAAGTAGCTGGAAAGAAATACATGGTGTGCAAATTGAATAAGAGTCTTTATGGATTGAAGCAGGCACCAAGGCAGTGGTACATGAAGTTTGACTCATTCATGAAAAGTCAAACATACCTAAAGACCTATTCTGATCCATGTGTATACTTCAAAAGATTTTCTGAGAATAACTTTATTATATTATTGTTGTATGTGGATGACATGTTAATTGTAGGAAAAGACAAGGGGTTGATAGCAAAGTTGAAGGGAGATCTGTCCAAGTCATTTGATATGAAGGACTTGGGCCCTGCACAACAAATTCTAGGGATGAAGATAGTTCGAGAGAGAACACGTAGAAAGTTGTGGCTATCTCAGGAAAAGTACATTGAACGTGTACTAGAACGCTTCAACATGAAGAATGCTAAGCCAGTTAGCACACCTCTTGCTAGTCATCTAAAGTTGAGCAAAAAGATGTGTCCTACAACAGTGGAAGAGAAAGGGAACATGGCTAGAGTTCCTTATTCTTCAGCAGTCGGAAGCTTAATGTATGCAATGGTATGCACTAGACCTGATATTGCTCACGCAGTTGGTGTTGTCAGCAGGTTTCTTGAAAATCCAGGAAAAGAACATTGGGAAGCAGTCAAGTGGATACTCAGGTACCTGAGAGGTACCACGGGAGATTGTTTGTGCTTTGGAGGATCTGATCCAATCTTGAAGGGCTATACAGATGCCGATATGGCAGGTGATATTGACAACAGAAAATCTACTACTGGATATTTGTTTACATTTTCAGGGGGAGCTATATCATGGCAGTCTAAGTTGCAGAAGTGTGTTGCACTTTCAACAACTGAAGCAGAGTACATTGCCGCTACAGAAACTGGCAAGGAGATGATATGGCTCAAACGGTTCCTTCAAGAGCTTGGATTGCATCAGAAGGAGTATGCCATCTATTGTGACAGTCAAAGTGCAATAGACCTTAGCAAGAACTCTATGTACCATGCAAGGACCAAACACATTGACGTGAGATATCATTGGATTCGAGAAATGGTAGATGATGAATCTCTAAAAGTCTTGAAGATTTCTACAAGTGAGAATCCCGCAGATATGCTGACGAAGGTGGTACAAAGGAACAAGTTCGAGCTATGCAAAGAACTTGTCGGCATGCACTCAAATTAGAAGACAGTGCTACCTCCTCTAGATAAATGAGACTGGAGGGGGAGATTGATGATGTCCATCTCATTTGAAGAAGTATTAGGCATGTGCCTAATAAAAGTTTCTTTGGTTTGGTAGCCAACCTTGTTGACTTGTTTTGGTTAGGTAGCCAACTTTGTTGAATTAGTTTTGGTTGGTAGCCAACCTTGTTGAATTTCTTTGGGTTGGTAGCCAACTTTGTTGAATTGTGAAAAGTGTGTGTAAATTGTCAAATATTGTAGGCTTTAGAGAGTGAAGCTTTGGCTATAAAAGGAGAGCTTCAATTCTCATTTCCACACACCAACAAAGAGAGAAAGAAAGAGTGAGGTTTCACAGACAGGGTATAAGAAATTAGTCTGTGAGAAAAATAGAGAGTGAGCGATATTGTAGTGAGGTGGGAATATCAAAAGAGGGTTATTTCTTTTGAGTGTTGTAGTGGTCTTTGGAGGATTTTACTCGGAACTACAAAGTGTAAAATTCCTTACTATACTGATATCAGTTTCTCCTCTCGGGGCCGTGGTTTTTTTCCCTTATTCAAAAGGGTTTTCCACGTAAAAATCTTGGTGTCATTGTTACTCTTTTATTTTTGTTAATTACCGTATCTCGGTGCTACATTATTATTCCGCTTTTATTACCGTGAATATTATTTCTGTGGGGGTTTATTCCCAACACTATTGACATTTTCAAAACTTCAGACCAGCGTTCCTGCGGAAGGCTCATCAAATTCATCATCTGAGACCTGTGACTCGTCATCCCTTCCGGGTGAAGAATACCGTTCTTCTTCATCTTCTGATGCAGGAATTCTAAAGATGAATATTATACTATGTATATACTTAAAATATTTGATTTTAGAGGTATATAATATATATTAAACACTTTTTGTCAAAATAATTTTTTTTTTACTTTCTTCATGTTTGAACACCTTTGAAAAAATTCATAACTACCGCAGATAAAATATGGGTTCAAGAACCTATAATTTTTTCTTATATCCTTTATTCCTGTTTACGCATTGGAATTTTTTAAAATATCCACAAATAATTGACTGTACGTACATAAATCTAATTTTATATATTAACTTAAAATTGCTGTAAAAAATTATAAATTTTAAATCCTAAAAATGTCTATGCGATTATGGAAATATGCTTTAATTAGCTATGCATTTCATGTGGACACATGTCCTATATTACACGGTTATGGACAGTACGTATTCAAGTAGCCAGCCTTGACATGCATGTACATTTAAAGAAAAAGTTTCAAACATTGGTGAAAAATTGTCCAATGGATTTACTTTCCAAATCACTTTATAAGGAGAATTAGTCACATTTCAAAGTGTACATGGCTTGATAGCGGTTGCCCTGTTTTATGAGGAAAAGTGGCATTCTAAGGGCTGTAAGGCTGTTAAATAATGAATTGCGTTAATGCTCAAATTTATCGTGTTAAATAGTTAAGCCACTAAATTTTAAGCTTATAAAATAGTACTAAACTGCATCGCATACGATAATCATTAATGTACACATAGTTGAATTGTTTCGTTCAATATAAACTTATACGTATTAATAATTTTGTGGTTCCAGTAAATTTTAAAAAATAAGCACAAATAGTCTTCTGCGGAGCCACATTCAACCAAGGAGTCGTCAATCGACACCCCTTCACCGGAAAATTAACTCTGTATTTTAGATCGATTTTTCTGTTTTATGTATATCTACAATACGTCGAATTTCCTTAACTTTTCGATATATGTAAATTTTTATATTTTCACGCACTTGATTAAAATTCAAGCTCTGCCACTGCAAATAGGTTTTGGTCCAATTCTCACTATCCAACCTTTCCCCTCCCGTTCTCGTGATGAAAATGAAATTTTATATGATTATGTTTACCAAAAAGAATTGTTAAAAAAGTTCCCAATTTCTGATCAATTAAAGATATAAACATGCATGTTTATATATTTATTTACTGATTGATCATTTCCAGAATTAGTGATAAAATAAAATTTAGATTTCTTAACAAGATACACAAGAACTTAATTGAAGAAATGAATTGGGGAAAAAATCGTTAAAAGCCGGCGGAAATCCCGGTCATGACGTGTGATTATACTTTGGGTTGACGGTTACGTTTAAAAGGGGCAAGTGCAGGATACGGGTAAAATATGCCACGTGTCGGTTAAAACCATTGGTCCTGATAAAGAGGGCTCATAACCCGACAAAGCAACAGGGTCACATGATGGTTTTCTGTGACCCAATCATAATTAGAGTTTCTGTGAACATGCCCTTCTATATGGGTTGACCTGTCCCCCTACTTACCCAGCATGTAGGACCCATATCTCTTCCCTACACACGTGTGCCGTTTCATAATATTAGAAATTCATCAGAAAAAATAAATAAGTTGCCTCTTAATTCGTTCGGAAAAGGTATTTACACGCGGCCAAGGGTATTTAGTAAAACTATGTATATACTTCATCCGTCATACATTGTCTATCATGATTTTTAAAAATAATTATTTCAAATTATTTATTATTTTAAAAAATATTTAATTTTATGTTACCTTTAGTAATAATATTTTTGAAGACTACAAATAACTAAATTATGGGTTAACATTATAATTGTTCAAATACCAATAAGACATAAATAAGAATAATGAGTAGTAAAAAACATCTCATAATTGTTACTCTCTCCGGTCTAATTTAAGTAAGTTTTTGGTATTTTTTTGTGGTCCATAATATTTAATTTTTTAAATATCAAAAAATAATTTTTTTTTTTTAAAGTTGCCCAAGGGAGTATTTTTTAAGGTGTGTAAATTAGAGTTACGACGGATAATTTGGAAAGGAGTGAGTAATTACTTTCCCTAAGAGAAATTATTTTCTCTTGGTTTAAGAGATTAAATGTCGGCTATTTGGTTAATTCTTCATGTAGTACATTTTCTACCTTGCTAATTATTCTTTCCGGTTCATAATAAGTGTCCAATTTATTTTTAGTAGGCTCATTAATAAAATACTAAATTCTATACAAAAATACCTATTATAACTAAACTACCCCTAATTAAATATTTAATGTGAGGAGTAAGAAAACTTTTTAGAAATATATACATAAGGGTTATTTTATAAAAAAAAATTAAATTCTTTTTTGATTATATAACTAGATACTTATTTTAAATCAAAATAAAAAAATAAATTGAACGCTTATTGTAAATGGGAAGGAGTAATAGTTAGTTGATAGAGTTAATAAGTTGTCAATTTCTGATGTGTAATAATTGAAAAAGCCGACACAAGGCCCCAAGGTCGGTAGCAAACAAATTGAGAGATGCACGTTTTTCCATCATTCACTTTCATACAACGGGGTCCGGAACTAAAATATTGTTATTTTGGACTCAAAAGATACAAATAAGTGTAAAAAAAATAATCATTATATAAATACTTATTTTTTTTAAAAAAACAATCATTTTCTGGCGTTGTATAATTAAACTTATTTGTGTCTTAAAAAAATTTATTTTAATAATTATACACAAATAATAATTAAAATAAATTTTTTTAAGACACAAATAAGTTTAATTATACAACGCCAGAAAATGATTATTTTTTAAAAAAAAATAAGTGTATATATAATGGTTATTTTTTTTTTACACTTATTTGTGTCTTTTGAGACCAAGATAATAATATTTTGGTTCCGGACTCTTAACTAGTATTCCGTATAGGGGTGGACGTTCCGGCCATTCAGATTGAATATGATAATTTCAATTTTGATTTTTAGTGCCCGTTTGGACATAAAATTTGATTTTTTTTTTAAAATTAGCGCTTTATCTCCCAATATGAAACTATTCGATGCAAATCCAAATTAGTCGGCCCCAATATAAATACTGGATAATTGGTGAAAAATCAAAAGAAAAAGAAACGGAGAAAAATCAAAATCAAAAGAAAAAGAAAATCTGCCTTTAAATTAATTTTAACTTAGTGTACAAGAAAATGATTTTCACTGTAGATAATGACTTTCCCCTTATAAATGCAAAACAAGGTTGAGGTGACATTTAGAAGCAGAAGAAGATTCAACGCCAGATATTTTGGCGTTGAATCAGTGTGTCAGATTCAACGCCAGAAAACCTGGCGTTGTATATTAACGGTTCAATTACCGTTATTATACAACGCCAGATTTTCTGGCGTTGTATATATAATGGTTATTTTTTTTTTTACACTTATTTGTGTCTTTTGAGTCCAAAATAACAATATTTTGATTCCGGACCCCATACAACGTGGTCAAATCCGAACCATTCACGTGTCAACAAAGGAATGGTCAAGATGACAGCTTCCGTCCACTTCCCCCGAGAGCCTATATATATAGTTGCCAAAACGATGAACCATTAGCGTTTGTAATAATAAGTCTCCTTTGTCAAGCACCAAAATATCAATATCAATTTCATCAAAATAATCTAAAAACTTTTTTAGCCTACCAAAGTGGAAAGCCAAAAAGAAATGTCATCGGCGAAATTCAAAGCAGCCAATGACTTGCCGGAAGCAGAAATTTCCGGCCTCAATTTCAAGGAAACTGAGCTCACCCTCGGCTTACCCGGCGAATCACGAAAGCAAATCTCCGGCACAAAACGTGGAATCTCCGACGCTATGGAATTAAGCCTAGGGAGCTCTACTTCTGAAGATTATCACTCCAAAAATGAAATCTCTACTGGAACTAAACCTCCAGCAAAGTAAGTCCCCTAATTAAGTACTATTTCCAAAAGTAAAGACGTGCAATAAATCAAAGGCGGAGCCAGAATTTGAACCTTATGAGTTCGGGACTCTAGTCCATTTAAGTTATTGGGTTGTAAATTAACAATTTATACATATTCAAATGAATATCTCAAGACAAATATCGGGTTTGGGCGAAAGCCACTGGGTTCGGCCAAACCCACAACACCTATCCTAGCCCCGCCCCTGCAGTAGACAATGGCACGCTAGAGGGGCAGAGGAAAAATTATACTACTGTGTAAATAGAGCAAAAATGATTTTTTTTTCTTACTTACATATAAGTTGTTGAATCTCTTTGCATTAAGAATTTTTTTTAAATTCCTGAGTTTAAAATCTTGGCTCCGCATTTTAATGAAATTTATGAATATATAATAATAGGGCACAAGTAGTGGGATGGCCACCTGTGAGATCATACAGGAAAAACATGATAAACAAGTGCAAGTACGTGAAAGTGGCAGTAGATGGAGCTCCCTATTTGAGAAAAGTAGATTTGGAGTTGTACGATAGTTACCAGAAGCTGTTAAATGCTCTACAAAACATGTTTACTTGCCTAACTATCTGTAAGTACACAATTCCGTTTCTAATTTAATCTGTCGTTGTATTTATAATATATGAATAATGATGTTAATTGTGAAACTAAATGGTAATTCAGGTAATTTTCAAAGTGAAAGCAAGCTTATGGATATTACAAATGGTGTGGAGTATGTACCAACCTATGAAGATAAAGATGGAGATTGGATGCTTGTTGGAGATGTTCCTTGGAAGTATGTTAATTTTACGTCTTGATTTCTCCTTTGTCGTCTGATTTTTTGTTTTTCTTTCACGTAATCGTTCTTCTTTTAGGTGATCTAATATGTGAATGCATAAGAGTTAAACTTTTTTCTATTTTTGGATTTTAATTTGTGTTAAAAACATATCAAGTGTATAAACTCGCTTATACTCTATATTTTTGCTCAAAAATCATTAAATATGAACAAATAATTTGAACCCATTAAATTAAATGAGATGAGATAGAATTAAGAATCTGAACTCACAAGTTTAAATTCTGTCAGTAGTAATTTATCTTGATGTGATGGAAACTTATATTCCTTTTCTTTTTCCAGAATGTTTGTTGATACTTGTAAGAGAATCAGGTTGATGAAGAGCTCGGAAGCCATTGGATTAGGTAATCTAATTAAATTTCTTTAATAAATTTGTTACTTGCACTTATATAGAATAGTTTCTATGACTAAGCTATAGTACTAATTAAGTTGTTTTTGTTAATTGTTTGTGTAGCTCCGAGGACACCCGTGAAATGCTCGAGTACAACCTAAACAAAGAAACTGTTCTCATCCTTAGCCCAAAGATAACTGCATGTACAAATATTCGAGGAAAATAGGACAAGTAATGCACGGATGTTAGGCAATTACTTAAATATTTTTTTTTACTATATACTAACCCTTCCCCTGTCGAGAGAAAAGATGATTACTTTCATTATTACTGTATTTGCGCGTCTAATTATATATAGTAGCACTACTTTATGTTGTAACAATTGTAGATTTAATGATTAGGGTTTTGCGACCTCTTCAGTACTATGTAATAATAATATGAGGGTTTTGACAACGTGTAATATAACTCGAGCATTATAGTAGTGGTTCCCTCAATATCTGTAGAGCATTGAATTTCAGTGGGTTCCAAATAAACTCAGCCACATTCTCTTTTCTTAATTAGTTTTTATTTTTTTTATTTTATTGCGATTGTCAACATTAATATATTTATGGTTATAAAATAGATAACAGATACTATATAGCTGATCAATTAAATGAAAATATCTGATTCTTCTTAAATTTGAAGGTCTACATGTTTAATTTTATATCTTGTCAATTTTGAGGATTAAATTCATCTACTAACTAGTTGCATGGTCCACCTAGCTAAAGTAGAAACGAGAGCCCACTCCCGTCGCCGTTGGGCCTTTGCTTGTTGGAGTTCCTGACTTGTCTCAGCCCACTACAAAGTTCAGCAGGCCCAATAAGTGTTACCAGGCCCAGTTGCAGCCTCCTTGACCCATTAGACTTAGTTTTTAATTATTCATTCAATTCTTTATTTCCTCTAAATATATAAAAAGGTTTTCTTCTCTTGTACAGATTCTTTTCATTTAGTCAATATATCATTTCTCTCTCTCCACAGTCATCAATGTTCTCTTTGAAGCTAGGGTTAGTGTCAGATATTCATCAAATTTAGCTGGAATTCTGAATGTTATCATGGTATCGGAGCAAGGAATTGACTAGCTCCGATCATTCCCGTTCGTCCGGTGTTACCCTTGCTGGGTGATTCGTCATTTTTGTTGGAATTTTTTTAGGTGGCCATTTTTTGCCATTCAGGCGAGTATTTCAGCGACTTTTTTGACTATTCTGTTGTTGCGATCTTCCTTTTCCAAAGTTATTGTCAAAGTTTGGTAATTTCTCTTCATTCTCGTCTTCCGCTACTGCTTCCGTGCATTTGTTTCAGTTATCGTCGGAATTTCACCAATTTTGCTCGATTGTGTTTGGTGTGGGTGATTTGATCTCGGTGAAATTGTTGTCTGATTGTTTGTGTGATAATCATAATCTGATTTTGTGCTTTAAGATAATTGACATATGGGATCTGTTGAGGCTTCTCCTACTGTCAGCTCTTCCAGCACATCTTCTACTATCGAACCGTCTCATCCCTTATATTTGTACCCCTCTGATTCTCCTGGCACAGTATTGGTGACTAAATCCTTTAATGGCACGGGTTATGGAGGTTGGAGGAGGAGTATGTTGATAGGTTTATCTTGCAAAAATAAATTAGGGATTATTAATGGGACGGTTGCTAAACCAAATGTACACCGAGTCTGCACAAAAACTATGGAAGGAAATTGAACAACGTTATGGAAAACCGAATGGTACTAAGCTCTTTCAGATCAGAAAAGACCTTGCTTCCATCTCCCAAGGTTCTCCAAACATTGCTTCTTATTTTAATCGCATCAAGAAGCTTTGGGATGAACTGGCCTATTCCATCTCGTACCCAGAATGTACATGTGGATGTAAGGAGGCATTTCAAAACTTCAGCTCTAGAGCTGAAGTTCGCGAGTTACAAAACAAAAACTTCAGTTCTAAAGCTTAACTTCAGGCCCGGCTACTAAAATGCTGAAGTTTTGTGTGATTACCTTTGCTACTTCAGCCCCGTGTGCTGAAGTTATGCGAAAAAGCGGGTACGCTTGCAATTTTTTTTGCAAAGCGGGCATAGGTTAAAATATGGCATAAAAAGCGGGTATAGATGCAATTGCCCCCTTTCAAAAAGGTTAATTTGGGATCCAGGCCCACAAAGTAAAATTAGGAGCTGTTAAAAAGGACTAGCTGCTAGCAAGAAAGGTTTATGCGAATTGTTGTGGAAAACTCCTCTCTCTTGGTCTCTCTCCCTCGTCTATTTCTCTCTGTGGCTCTGTCTCCTCGTCTCCTTTCTTTCTGTTACTATTTTCTTGGTTTATGACTATATCCTTTGCATTTCTATTGTAATCAGTTTATTTGAAAGTTTAATCAAGGTATCGTTTGTTGAGTTCATAACATTGGTGCTTTCATCGTTCGTACTCCAGTAACAATGGTCGCATTAGATCGATTCAGCGATGGAAACCCAGAGGGTTGGATTTTTCGGGCAGAACTGTACTTCACCTACCTTGGCTTCTCTGAAAAGGACGGGTTACCTCTTCCTTACTACTACCTTGATGGTGAAGCTCTTGCTTGGTTTGATTGGTTGTTTCGAAATGAGCAATTTTTTGATTGGCATCATTTTAAGGAGAAACTGAAGCTGCGTTTTCGCAATCGAACTAGAGACGCACTAGCTGGGTGCTTAGCCGTTGACCAGCAGCGCAAGCCATTGGAGGATTTCCTCGCACGAGCTGCGGCCATTCCATCATGGTGCAACACTAGAACCTTACCCTCGCCTCAGTGTTGGAATAAGCTCTCGAACAGCAACAACTTGAACATGGCATACGAGGTGTTCGAGGACATGCCGGACTCCTCCCGAGATGATGAAGCAGCAACTGAAACTAGTGAGGTACCAGAAAAGTATATTGATGCCAATTCCATGTACAATGATGCCATCCAGGGACTGATGATGGCGATGATGGATAATAACACTCGTATGCTCAACCTGCTCGACAACATAGATAACAAGTTGTCTGCCTCTTCCAAGACGATCCCTGAAGCTCCCGAGCATATAGATATGGCTGTGTGTTTGGGCGATAAGAGCGAATCAGAGGAGTTCTCAGGAGCAGAGATTGATTCTGATTTGGATAAAGGACGGTCCAGCCCTGCGGATAATTTTGAATTTCTTTTTGAGATGGTGGAAACCGAAAGTGATGATGGGGAAAATTCAAAAGGCTATGACTGCAAGGTATTCGGTGAAATGCCCAATAAGAAAACTGATGTAAAATTCGAAGATTCATTGAAGACTTATTCAGCAAAGCCTGAAACCCAAATGTTCGACGAAATGTTTCAAATAACTTCCCCAGTTAAGTGTTATTTCCGCGACCTTATCATGTTTGATAATCCACTAGCACTGCCTTGTATGCTTTCAGTTTGCGGTCATAATCTACTTATCAGCAGAGGTACATTTGATTACGTAAGTGACCTTGGTCATGTTATACTTATATTATCCTTGCATCGATGTCCACCTAATCAATTTGAATTATACTTCCCATTTGATCCTGGTTCTAGTTTGTTTATTACATTCTTTGGAACTACAAGAAAGGATATATGTTGCGGTGCTTTGAGTAATTTGACCCATGCTAAGTTTATGACAATAACCATGTGTAATTTTTTCATTGCACCCTTGGGACTTCAGTTCAAGAGTACAAATAGAGTGCGCAAATATGTTCTCTTAGCACTCAGTCTAGTTAGTCTAGTGCGGAATATGTGGATAGGGCGATCGAACGTGCCATTTGAAGAAATTGATCTAGAACATGTTTATACTTTTGAGCTTGAGACAACTAGACGATGGAAGTTCCTTAAGATTGTCCTTGTTGAGGGAGAGGATCATGGACTTGGTATGATCTTCTATAGGCCTATGGTGATTGCTGCAGCAAACAATGAGTTGTTCGTGCTTATGAGTAACATTATAGCACATTTTAGGAAGCTCGATACCGCAGCTATAACTATGCACATGATTGAGGCTACCAACAAGGCCAAATGCACCAATACGATGAGCATGAGAAGTCTTGGAAGAAGGGTGGTGGAGAAAATAATTGCGGATAATTCTGAAGCACATTCACCTTTTGATTTGGACTATATTGGCAATGATATTTTTAGAATCCGAAGCTCCTGTGGATTTTATATCCCAAGGACTATTACTGGTAGGGTCAAGATGCCCTTCTCTGGTGAAAAAGTTTTTCTGAAATGTTATGGCTCGGGTGGCTTGCAAAATGGAATTAATATTTTCTTGTTTTGTGCCATATCTGATATGTTTAGCATATCGGGTGCTTCGTTAATTTTTAACAAGATGCCAGGGAAAGTCCCACTACAGTGGAATATAGTTGTTGCTTTTACTCCTTGTGTTTGTACTGAAAAGGCTGAATTATTGAAAATAATTTCCATGGCTGCAGTAATTTCTCAATCACTGGTTTATCAGGTTTTTCTTATGCTTAAATTTCTTGGGTTTCAGCTAGATGTTCAACCCCATATGTCACTGTCCACTGCACCTGGGGCTTTCTTATTACTTGTGGCTTGGTATAATGATGGGTTAAGATTTCACTTCAATCTTTCTACTGCTCGATTGCTGTCATCATTGGCTAGTTGGGTTCAACAGTCTTCAGGTGAAATTAAGAGGGTGCTTAATGGTTGGCAAAACTTTAAAAGAAAAGCAGAGAGTCAGAACACTTCATCTTCAGGCGAAATTAACAGGGTGCTTAATGGTTGGCAAAGCTTTAAAAGAAATGCAGAGAGTTAGAACAATTCATCTTCAAGCAGTAAAAACAGCAGTAACCTCCTTTCCTCTTCAATGTTGCATTACTTGAACTTGAGGACAAGGTTCTTATTGAGGACGGGAGTATTGTTATGAACCAGCCCCAATCCAATATTGGGCTGAGAAGAGCTATTGGGCCGAGAAGAAGCCAAAGGGCCAGAAGGCCTTCAAAAAGATTAATTTGGGATCGAGGCCCACAAAGTACAATTAAGAGCTGTTAAAAAGGAGTAGCTGCTAGCAAGAGAGGGTTATGCGAATTATTGTGGAAAACTCCTCTCTCTTGGTCTCTCTCCCTCGTCTATTTCTCTTTGTGGCTCTGTCTCCTCGTCTCATTTCTTTCTATTACTATTTTCTTAGTTTATGACTATATCCTTTGCATTTCTATTGTAATCAGTTTATTTGAAAGTTTAATCAAGGTATCGTTTGTTTAGTTCATAACATTTAAACATTTTAGACCTGTGATTTTCAACTTCACTCTCGGAAGTTTGAATTTGAGTATGAAGCCGTTAAACTTTAAAAGCTTTATAAACTTTGAAATTTATTTAAATTGGGGTCCTAAATATAGTTATTTGTGTACTTCGCCCGTTTTAAGTTAAAGGAAGATAGAGGAATCAATTAGTTAGAGTTATTATTGGGGCATATGCATCTATATCCATTTTTTGTATCACGTTTTAACTTGTGTCCGCTTTGTAAAAAAAATTGCAAGCATACCCGCTTTTCGCATAACTTCAGCATACGGGGCTGAAGTAGCAAAGGCAATCACGCAAAATTTCAGCATTTTAGTAGTCTGGTATGAAGTTTAGCTCTGGAGCTGAAGTTTTGGTGTTGTAACTGGAATATGAAGTTTAGCTCTAGAGCTGAAGTTTTTGTGTTGTAACTGGAAACTTCAGCTCTAGAGCTGAAGTTTTTGTTTTTGTAACCTCTAATAATTCAAATGCCACTTTGTCTCTTCAAATCACGTTATTAGTTGCTTCTTCGTGCTTCTTGGAATCTTTCCACCCAATTCAACACCTTCCATGCTTTACTTAAAAATAATCACTGCCGAGTCATGCTGAAATTTTTGTTTTCTTTTTGTAGCAATCTGTTCAAATTATTCGTGCGAACAATATGGGAACCAACAGAATACTATCGAAACATCATGGATATAATTCCAAAACGAAAGCGATAATAACGTAAGCACAAGCAAACATAGATTCAATCGGCAAGCGTGAAGACTCGCTGGAATTTATTTTTTGGTTGAAGTTCGATCAGGGAATGTCTGGCTAAAATTATGTCACTTTTGAATTTGAGGAGTAGAGGGAGGAGGAGAAAGGGAGTTGAAGTTGTTTTAAAAGTGAGTACAAGTTAAAAAATTTTTAAAAAATGAATATATGTTAAATGTGGGCAACTAAATAGGGCGCCTAAACAATTTTTACGTTATTATCGGTAGAGAAATCCATTATATATGAGTGGTCGCATTTGGGTATTATTTCTAGAATACGAAATGGGGAAAGTGAAAAAAGGCCAAACTAGTCTCAGATAATGACCAAGTGGTGTTGGGTTGCACTTCGTTGGGTTTATGGTGTTACTATATGGGCTTGGAGTTCACCTCAGAGGATTTTTCATAAAATACTATATTTTTGAACTTAGAAATTATAGTATACTAAGTAAAAATAGGACAGGCTAGTTAATTTTCGGATTGGCCACTCAAAAATAGCCAGCATTTGCAAATTTATTAAAAAATAGCCACTATTTTGCTTCAACACGGAAAGTTCCAGCATAATATATTGGAGATCGATGCACATGTGTATGAACTTCCAGCATATTAGTCTGGAACTCCAATATGCGGAAATTTCGAATATAATATACTGGAGATTGGAACATCGGTGCTCCAATCTCCAGTATATAATACTGGATCGGTATATTATATTGGAACTCATGTATATTATATTGGAGTTCTAGTATACTTATGATGATACTCCAGTATATTATACTGGAGTATTTTTTCGGATTTTGAACAGTGTTTTCGTTTAGATTTATCTTTACATGAAAAGTGGCTAAATTTCGATTACTTTTGAAACTGTGGCTATTTTTGAATGACCACTTGTAAATCTGGCTATTTTTGAATTTCTCCCTATTTATAGTTACTGTTCAACTGTTACTAGCTTGTATCATTTGTATTTAAACGCGCAACGAATACAATATGTGTCAACTGTAAGAGAATCGATTTCAAGTAGCAGTAGAAGTAGATTACGTAGTAGTGATAGCTTGTGACCTATCCTCTAGTCAATCAATAATAAGCTGAGACAGCACGGGTCTTTCTTTTAGGTTTTTCCTTACCAGCAAATAAGGGAATTCAAGATCGGGGACATCTGCTAGAGCTCACAATTGACATTTCTCACTAAAGTTTTAGGAGATCCCCGAGAGTTCGACTGACTAAGAGGCTTTCACCGAGGTCTATTTTTTACTTTTGGTGGTAACAACAGAGTGATCCTCTAAGGTTTACGTCCTAGCAATTCGTGCAACGAATATAACATGTATCAATTGTATTTGTTCGCACAACAAATACAATATGTATTAACTGTAACCAAGGCGAAATACAAGGATACACACAAAGGTTACAACTTGTATCGACTCTATATATGAGTGTATATAAAGGATATAACATGTATCTATTGTATTCGTTCGTGCGACAAATACAACTAAAACGAACTACAGAAATACAGAAAATTCAAGTTCCTCTAATGTGAATCACATGAGCCTACCTTAGTTGGTGGGGGGTGATCACGCCCAACTCTAGTCCTAAAAAGGATAAGCGGTCGTTGCAAATATAATCCGGTCTAAAAGTCCGGAGTCGAATCCCACAGAGAACTAAGGCTTAGTTGTATTTGTTTAATATCACTAAGACGACAAGATTGAAAATAAATAAACAG
>MU681151.1:34124-55872 GCA_026770625.1 Nicotiana glauca | reverse complement strand
TGCAAATGGTTTAGTTTATATTGCTGAAATTTCTCTTTTACTACATAATTTGAAGCAGAAAGAAGGATATTCTACTGTTGTTGAATCTATGCTAGATAATTTTAAAAACCATTTCTATCCAATTCCCTATATTTACCTAATTGGTGCTATTTTAAACCCTACTGTAAAAATGATAAAGTGTCGCCAATTAATTATAGCTTTAAGACAAGAGGGGTTGCTCTGATGGTAAGCAACCTCCACTTCCAACCAAGAGGTTGTGAGTTCGAGTCTCCCAAGTGCAAGGTGGGAAGTTCTTGGAGGGAAGGATGTCGAGGGTCTATTTGAAAACAGCTTCTCTACCCTAGGGTAGGGGTAAGGTCTGCGTACACACTACCCTCCCCACACCCCACTAAGTGGGATTATACTGGGTTGTTGTTGTTGTTGTTGTTGTATACTTATATGGATATTGGACCAGCTGAAACTCCTGATATTGACACTTGTATTTCTGATCTACGCACGTGTTTACAAACTTTATATAATTATTAAGCTAACATTGTTGATGCTTTTTCGGTTGTAGATGCAAATATTCCTTCAACTAATCCTTCAACATCTGGAATTACTCTGGATGATGATGATTGTGCTCAAGATTATCTGATTTGGTCTATACTAGGAGAGCATCAACAAACCAGTAGCAGGATTATTGATGAACTACAATCTTGGAAAAGTCATCAGAGCCCATCACAAAGGATTTTCTACTGTTGGATTGGTGGAAGAGCAACTCAAATCAATTTCCTGTTCTTTTGGCCATGGATCGAGACGTGCTAAATGTGACGATTTCAACAGTCGTATCAGAGAGCGCATTTAGCCAAGCAAGGTAGCAGCTATGAGATACCTGTCTCATTCGGCACCAACACTTTGAAAATTCTAGTGTGCTTCAGAGATTGGATAAGATCAGAACGGCGAAATCAAGGGCGTGCCTAGGTAGACGAAGAGTAGGACCAAGAAATTAGATATATAATTGTTTATGGTTCCGATTAAACCAATGCCGAAAATCTAGAACATCATGTTGACATGGAAGAACTACAAAAATGATGCAAAGTATGTGATGTACTATTTCTTACTTTTATAGTAGTTGTAAACTTTTAATTTGCAAGTTCAAAAATAAAAAAAATAAAAAAAGAACTTGCAAATTAATTTGAAGTATTAAGAATATAAAATGAAAGCTTTCGCAGTTTGTTCCTTACATATTGCCTATTGGTCTTATTATATAATTTTTTGTAGCCACTTACTTTCTAATTTCAATTATAATTTTAAAATACAAATTTCAAATTTAAAACTTTAAACTTTAAACTTTAAAGTTTAATTCTAACCCTTAAAAGTTTGCAAATACTTAAGTATCAATAATATTGAATAAGAAAAATAGTATTTAATTTTAAAAAAAAAATACTGTAGCCTGACCCCCTGGAATTCGAACCCGAATGAGCCCTAAAAACCCGAAATTTTCCAACCCGCCACCAGCGTGTTATCTAACCGAATAGGCTGGAGTTTTTCCCGTTCAGCCCATCCTAGTCCGCTCGATAAATAGGTATACTAGAAACAAGGTCTGAAAGATAAATAATACACTATTTCTGAAATATGTAAATGAAACAGGATGAAGGGATAGAGGGAGATGCCAGGGCTTGTGGACGCCTGCAGGACTACCTTGGATCTCCGTATGGACTGAAGGCAGCCACCCAAATTAAGGTCTAAAAGTTGTTGCACCGGGATCTGCACACAGCGCAGAGTGTAGTATCAGCACAACTTGCGCCATGTGCTGGTAAGTGCCTAGCCTAACCTCGGCGAAGTAGTGACAAGGCTAGGACTAGAATATCAAATGAACCTGTGCAACTATAGCATATACCGCAGAGAAATAAAAGCAGAAATATACAATTAAGGATTGGAGAGGGGACATGTTACGGGGGAATATCATGTACCAACAGTAACTCAGGAGAAAAGCATAAAGGACCAAATAAAATTTTGTAGCAGAATGAATAAAGAAACCATAGAGAAACAATAATCTCTTTTATCCTTTACTGTTCCGGCACGCAACCCAATACAAATCATACATAAACATTATTGCAGCGCACAACACGACCCAAATATAATATTATTGCGGCGTGCAACCCGGTCCAAATATAGTATTGTTGCGGCATGCAACCTGATCCAAATATAGTATTGTTGCGGCGTGCAACCCGATCCAAATATAGTATTGTTGCGGCGTGCAACCCGATCCAAATATAGTATTGTTACGGCGTGCAACCTGATCCAAATATAATTCAACACAAATCACTAAAGAATTCCCGCAAGGGAACAATAAGGAAACAACATAATCCTGGCAAGGGAAACAACAGTAAGAAATACATCCCGGCAAAGGAATTACTATAACCAAACTTGCTTCAACTTTTAACTTCTCAACAGAACCCTCGACTAGAACCAATATTCAACCATAAGAAATTTTGCACGAGATTAATCATAACTCTTTTCCAACACAAAGAATCAAAAACTTAAGCATTTGTAGTACTTATTAAGAACACACCAATTTCAATTTAAGACTCACGGGCATGCTTGAAACCAACGCATAGATACTCGTCACCATGCCTATACGTCGTACTCAACAAATAATACATAGCAAATAGGACTCGACTTCTAATCCCTCAAGCTAAGGTTAGCCCAAACACTTATCTCAAACTTCCACGGCCAACTCAAGCCTCAAACACCGCTTTTCCTTTAGAATTCGCCTCCAAACAACTCGTATCTAGTCCAAATTGATTAATTGCATCAATAAATGCTAAATTAATCAATTCTAATGCATAAAAATAAGTTTTCTAAAGTTTTTTCCAAAAGGTCAAAAATTGCCCCCAGGCCCACATGGTCAAAACCCGAGGTTCGAACCAAAACCCGATTACCCATCCTCCCACGAACCCAAATATATAATTTATTTTGAAATCGGACCTCAAATCGAGGTCCAAATCCCCAAATTTTGAAAAACCTATATTCTACCCAAAATACCCATTTCCTCCCATGAAAACCTTTGATTTTGAGTTGAAATCATGTGAAAAGATGCTAAAGATTAAAGAAAACGAGTTAGAAACAACTTACAATCGATTTAGAGAAGAAATTTTCTTTAGAAAATCTCCCAAGAGAGTTTGTGTTTTGAAAAAATGTGAAAAATGGCTGAAAATGCATCTAAGTGTGAATTAACTAGTCTCAGATGTCGCAATTGCGATTAGGGTTCGCAATTGCGAACCCCTCAGAAATCTTCAATTGTCGCATTTGTGACTTAAGTATCTCAATTGCGAAGTCGCTTTTGCGACCGGATTTTCGCATTTGCGACCAAGGGGAATTCCAGGCCATTTCGCAAATGTGTTGGGCCTCTCGCATTTGCGATATGCTTTTGCGATCACTACGTCGCACTTGCGACCCCAAGGCAAACCAGGTCCTTTCGCATTTGCGACCCCAAGGCAGACCAGGTCCTTTCGCATTTGCGATGACATTTATCGCATTTGCGAGTCTGCAGACCTGCAACATACCAGCAATTTCCTATGTTAAAATTCCACTCCGAGGCCTATCTAAAACTCACCCGAGCCCTCGGGGTTCCAAACAAAATATGCACACCAACCTAAAAATATCATACGGAATTGTTCGTACATTTCAATCACCAAAATAACATCAACAACTATGAATTTAGCATCAAAACCATGAAATCACTTAATAATATCAAATTTTCCAATTTTTCTCAATTAAGGTCCAATTCACGTCATTTCAAGTCTGTTTCTTACCAAACTTCAGAGACTTAACTTAAATCACATATAAGACCTATACCGGTTTCTAGAACCAGAATACGGGCCCGATACCATCAAATTTCAAACACATTTCATTTCCAAAAACTCATAAATATTCCAAAAAATAATTTTCTTCAAAAATTTATTTCTCAGGCGTGGGACCTCGAAATTCGATTCCGGGCAGATACCCAAGCCCCATATTTTCCTACGGTCCCTCCGGGACCGTTAAATCATGGGTTCGGGTTCGTTTACTGAAAATGTTAACCAAAGTCAACTTAAATTTATTTTAAAGGCAAAATTCTTCATTTTCCACAGATTTTCACATAAGGGTCTTCCGGCGAAGCGCTCGAACTGCGCACGCAAATCGAAGTGAAACAAAAATAGGTATTTAAGGCCTCAGAACACATAATTTATTTCTAAAACAAGTGATGACCCAAAAGATGACCTTTTGGGTCATCACATTCTCCACCTCTAAAACAACTGTTCATCCTCGAATGGACGTAAGAAGGAAGTGCCTGATTTGGGGAAAAGATGGGGATAACGACTCCGCATCTCAGCAGGATAACCTCTCCACTGAACACGGACAGAAGCAAAACTCTTCGATCTCAGCTGACGATCCTGCCGTTCTAGAATAGCTACCGGCTCCTCCTTATAAGACAAGTCCTTGTCCAACTGGACAGTGCTGAAATATAACACGTGGGATGAATCGCCGTGATACTTTCGAAGCATGGGCATATGAAACACTGGATGCACGGCTGGAAAACTCGGCGGTAATGCAAGTCTGTAAGCCACCTCTCCCACTCGATCAAGAATCTCAAACGGGCCAATAAACCTAGGGCTAAGCTTGCCCTTCTTTCCAAATCTTATCACGCCTTTTATAGGAGACACTTGAAGCAATACCCTTTCACCGACCATGAAAGCCAAATCACGAACCTTGCGGTCGGCATAACTCTTTTTCCTGGACTGAGCTGTACGGAGCCTATCCAGAATAATCCTGGCCTTGTCCAAGGCATCCTGCACTAAATCCGTACCCAACAACTGAGCCTCTCCCGGCTCGAACCATCCAACTGGCGACCATCACCGCCTACCATATAAAGCCTCGTAAGGAGCCATCTAAATGCTCGACTGGTAGTTGTTGTTGTAGATAAACTCTGCTAAATTCAAAACAGATATCACGAGCCTCCAAAGTCAATGACACAAGCTCGAAGCATATCCTCCAAAATCTAAATGGTCCGCTCAGACTACCCGTCCGTATAAAAATGAAACGCTGTGCTCAACTTAACCTGTATGCTCAACTCTTGCTGAACTACTCTAAAAAAAAATATGAGGTAAACTGCGTACATCTATCCGAAATGATAGACACGGGCACACCATAAAGACAAACAATCTCACAGATATAGATCTCAGCTAATCTCTCGGACAAATAGGAGACCGCCACAGGAATGAAATGTGCTGACTTGGCCAGCCTATCAACAATAACCCGCTTTCCTCCGAGTCTGTGGAAGTCCAACAACGAAGTCCATAGTGATACGCTCCCACTTCCACTTAGGAATCTCAATCTTCTGGAGCAAACCACCAGGCCTCTAATGTTCGTACTTAACCTGCTGGCAGTCCAAACACCGAGCCACATATGCAATAATATCCTTCTTCATTCTCTTCCACCAATAATGCTGCTGCAAATCCTGATACATCTTAGCGACTCCCGGATGAATAGAGTATCGGGAACAATGAGCCTCCTCTAAAATCAACTCTCAGAGTCCAGCCACATTAGGCACTCAAACTCGACCCTGCAATCTCAAAACTCCATCATCTCCTAAGGTAACCTGCTTGGCACCTCCATGTTGCACTCTGTCTCTAAGGACACACAAATAAGGATCATCATACTGCTGATCTTGGATACACTCCAATAAAGAAGAACGAGCGACTGTGCAAGCTAGCACACGGCTGGGCTCAGAAACATCCAACTTGACAAACTGATTGGCCAAAGACTGAACATCCAAAACAAGCAGTCTCTTACTAACCGAAATATAAGCAAGACTGCTCATACTGGCCGACTTCTTACTCAAAGCACCAGCCACCACATTGGTCTTTCCCGGATGATATAAGATAGTGATATCATAGTGTTTCAACAGCTCCAACCACCTTCTCTGCCTTAAATTTAGCTTTTTCTGCTTGAACAAGTACTGTAGACTCTTGTGAACCGTGAACACGTCACATGCCATGCCATACAGATAATGCCTCCAAATCTTCAACGCGTGAACAATGGCTGCTAACTCCAAATCATGAACCGGGTAGTTCTTCTCATGAATCTTCAACTGTCGTGAAGCATAGGCAATGACCTTGCCATCCTGCATCAACATCGCACCAAGTCCAATACGAGATGCATCACAATAAACTGTATAAGGACCTGAACCTGTGGGCAAAACCAACACCGGTGCCATAGTCAAAGCTATCCTGAGCTTCTGGAAGCTCGCGTCACACTCGTCTGACCACCTAAACTGGGCACCCTTCTGGTTCAACCTGGTCATCGGAGGCTGGAACGGATGAAAACCCCTCCACAAACTGACGATAATAGCCCGCCAAACCCAAGAAAATCTGGATATCCATAGCTGATGCGGGTCTAGGCTAGTTCTTGACTGCCTTTGTCTTTTTCGGATCTACCTGAATACCCTCTGCTGATACAACATGTCCCAAGAATGCAACTGAACTCAACCAGAACTCACACTTCGAAAACTTCTTATACAACTGACTGTCTCTCAAAGTCTGGAGGACCACTCTTAGATGTTGCTCGTGCTCTTCCTGACTGTAGGAATAGATCAAAATATCGTCAATGAAGACTATTACAAACGAATCAAAGTAAGTCCTGAACACTCGGTTCATCAAATCCATAAAAGATGTTAGGGCATTTGTCAACCCAAATGACATCACCAAGAACTCATAATGCCTGTACCAAGTGCAGAAAGTTGTCTTAAGGACATAAAATGCCCTACTACTAAACTGATAGTAGCTAGATCTCAGGTCATTCTTCGAAAATACCTGGACACCCTGAAGTTGATCAAGAAAATCATCAATCCTTGGTAATGGATACTTATTCTTGATTGTAACCTTGTTCAACTGTCGGTAATCTATACACATTCGCATCGATCCATCCTTCTTTTTAACAAACAACAATGGCGCACCCCAAGGCGAAACATTGGGCCTAATGAAGCCTTTTTCAAGCAAGTCTTGCGACTGCTCCTTCAACTCTTTCAACTCAGGCGGGGCCATACGATACAGCGGGATAGAAATGGGCTGAGTGCCCAAAGCCAGATCAATGCAGAAGTCAATATCCCTATCGAGTGGCATACTCGACAGGTCTGAAGAAAATACCTTAGAAAACTCACGAACAACATGCACAGAATCAATAGAAGGAACCTCGACACTAGAATCACAAACATATGCCAAATAGGCCAAACACCCCTTCTTGACCATACGCCGAGCCTTCATATAAGAGATGACACTACGGGTAGAATGACTGTCGTGCCCCTTTTTCCTCGCAAAATCGGGTTTATGACATTGGTCGGGACAACTCTTTCCTTTTGGGAAATAGATTTTGCAATTTTGAAGAGTCGCCACCTAACAATTTTAAGGTGAGTTAGGGAACCTATGGGTTTCAACTACAACTATGTTTAGTAACCAGAGATAGGGTAAGGGCTTGAAATTATCCCAAGAGGAAGGTGTTAGGCACCCCGCAGGATCCATTAGTGTGGTTCCCGGCCAGATAGTTTTTGTGAATTTGTGCAATTAGCAAGTAAACAATTAAGGCTCAAGTAATAGGGGATTTCGAATTTAAACACACATGTGTTTTGAAAAATAACAGTAAAAAGCGAGGTTTGAAAAGAGTTATAATCTAAGCATGTTTGTGAATGTAAAAGGGTCCTAGGTTTGTTTGTAATATGGATCACATCAATATAATACCCGGTATGGCACTCTTCAGAAGAGGGTATACACGTGATATTAGCGCACCGTTCATCATATCCATATCTATCCTTCCCAACCTCATAAAGGTATTAAAGCGAGTATTGGTCTCGACCTCTATTGCACGTTGTTACCCGTCCCATTCCTGTCAGCCCCGGAGGAATTCAGGACTACTATTCCTTTAAAAGGGAGGTTTTAGGCTGACTCTTAAGTTTAAAGGTAAAATGCTAAGGCAGCATACAAAAACAAGTAGGACTGCATTTAAAAGGGAAACATGTAAGCAGTTAGAATGCTCATATATACCTCCGCAAATAATGCATATAAACAACATGACTTAAAACATAGTTACGGTCTGAATTTTAAAGATCCTAAAGCAAGGTGATTGAGTTAGAACCAGATTCATTATAGAACTCAGAAAAGAAGCCCGAATCAGGCATGTCTGCTGGTTGTAGCAGTTGATAATTAAACAAAGGCAGTTATAATTTTATTTAAGTAACTACCTAAGGCTTGCCTAGGCGTGAGCAGGATTCAGTAGTTATTTAAGATTATTAAGATGGTTGGAGACTATTATTATTACCTAAACATGTTGTTTAAGGTGTTCAACACATAGAATTGTTGCTAGTTAATTGTAAAGACTAAACGAAATTATTTATTCCTTTTTATGCACTCGAAGTTAGCCTAAGTGTGCTTAAGCGAATGAAACCCTAAAGGCATGATATCTAATATGCACCCACGTGTTAGATTTCAGCACTGTCTAGTTGGACAAGGATCTGTCTTACAAGGAGGAGCCGGTAGCTATTCTAGACCGACAGGTTCGACAGTTGAGGTCGAATAGTTTTCCTTCAGTGCGTGTCCAGTGGAGAGGTCAGCCTCCTAAGGCATCGACCTGGGAGTCCAAGTCTGATATGTAGAGTTGTTATCCTCATCTATTTCCTGACTCAGGTACTACTTTCTTTTGTCCGTTCGAGGACGAACGGTTGTTTTAGAGGTGGAGGATGCAACGACCCAAAGGGTCATTACCTGTTTCCTCATTTGTTCCATGCTTCCGAGGCCTTGAAAACCTCACTTTTATTTGCCTCGATTTGCATGCGCAGTCCGGGCATGTAGCCGGAAGGCTTAAATATGAATTCTGTGCGAAAAATAATAAACTTTGATATTAATATGGTTAAAGTTGACTTCGGTCAACATTTTTGGTAACGGACTCGGACCCGTGATTTGACGGTCCCGGAGGGTCCATAGAAAAATATGGGACTTGGGCGTATGCCCGGAATCGAATTTCCGAGGTCCCAGGCCCGAGGAATGAATTTTTTCATGAAATTATTTTCTAAAAATGTTTAAGGAAAATAAAAATGAAATTTGATCGAAAAGTGATATATCGGGCTCGTATTTTGGTTCCGAAACCCGGTACAAGTCTTAAATATGTGTTAAGAGCTATCTGTAAAGTTTGGTTGAAAATGGACGTCGTATGACGTGTTTCGGACTATAAGTTCCAAATTTGAAAGTTTATGAAACTTAGAAGAAAATCATTGTTTTGAGGCCTGATTCTATGTATATGATGTTATTTGGCAATTTGGTCGCACGAGTAAGTCCGTAGGATGTTTTTGAGGTTGCGTACATGTTTGGTTTGGAGCCCCGAGGGCTCGGGTGAGTTTTGGATAGTCATCGGATTGCATTTCCCATTTTTGAAAATCTGGTGTTCTTCAGTTCTGCAGGCTTCGCAATTGCGAAGCCAACACTCGCAAATGCGAGCTCGCAATTGCGAGAGTTTTTATTGCAAATGCGAGATATTCCCTGGGCAGCTTCCTTCGCAAATGCGAAGAAATCGATCGCAAATGTGATGCCCACCTTTAGCCTCAGCCTTCGCAAATGCGAACATTTGTCCGCAAATGCGATATTGAACCTTCGCAAATGCGACCTGTTTTTCGCAAATGCGAACTTTCCAGTATACTTCAGAGTTCGCAAATGCGAACTCGACTTCGCAATTCCCATATTTGGTTGGGGTTCGCAATTAGTTCGCATTTCCCACATCTGCAACCTGCAATTTTCATACTTACACGATTTTAAGCCTCATTTTTTCATATCTCTCAAACCCAAAGAACCCTTCCTCCTCCAATCCATTTGTAAGTTGATTTTCACTTAATTTCTTCAATTTTTAACATCATTTATCATGTTTTCATCTTAAAATCAAGGTTTTTCATGGTTGAAAATGGAAATTTTGGGTAGAACCTAGGTTTTCTTAAAATTGGGGATTTGGACCTCAATTTGAGGTCCGATTTCAAAACAAATCATAGATATGAACTCGTGGGGGAGTGGGTAACCGGGTTTTGGTTCGAAGCTCGGGTTTTGACCACGTGGGCCAGGGGTATTTTGGGAATTTTGAGCAAAACTTTGAAAATTTTATTTTCATGCATTCAAGTTGATTTAATTAGCATTTGCTGATACATTCAAGTAATTTGTGACTAGATTCGAGCAGTTTTGTGGTGAATTCGAGGGGTAAAACTATACTAGAGGCTTGAGTGGATTTTTGGAGCATTTGAGGTAAGTGTTTGTTCTAACTTTGGCTTGAGGGAATAGGACTAGGATATTATTTGCTAACTGCTAAATGTGGAGTACGGTGTATAGGCATGGTGACGGTTATCTATCCACCGGAGTCTAGTATGACCGTGAGTCTTAAGTGTGTTTGACTCGGATTTTGTGACACGTCTTTCTTGTTTAATTGATAAGTTTCATATAATGTGAATGGTTGAGGAAGAGTTGTGATTGGTATATTATTGGATCATTGGCTTGAACTAGAAATTGATAATTGATAAAGAAGTGATCAAAAGAGGAAGTGTTGTGATTATTCCCTTACCGGGATGCGTAGTCTATTATTGTTGTTGCTCCCTTGCCGGATTTAAGCATTATATGTATTCTCCCTTGTCGGGATATTTGGGCTGTTAGTTGTACCCTTGCCGTGTTAAATCGTTATGTTGTTGAATTCCCCTAATGGGAAAGATTATATGTATTATTCATTATGAAATGGGATCGTGTGGCACACCGTCCACTTATAAATTATGAAATGGGATCGTGTGGCATGCCGTCCACTTACGAATTATGAAATGGGATTGTATGGCACGCCGTCCACTTATAAATGTATACTATAGGATTGTGTGGCGCGCTAACCACTTATATGGGTCATGGTATTGATGTAGTTTCATTGTTATATCCGTTGATCTATTTTCACTGTATTCCCCCGAGCATTCCCCTTTCCAGTTTTATTTGATATTTTCTGTTGTTATTTCCGTTGCCTTTGTGTGTGTATATATATATATATATATCTCTGCACAGGTTATTTTTGGTAGGTCCTGTCTAGCCACGTCACTACTTCGCCGGGGTTAAGCCAGGCACTTACCAGCACATGGGGTCGGTTGTGCTGATGCTATACTCTGTGCATATTTTTGCACAGATCCAGGAGCAGCTTTTGGAAAGCAGTAGTAGGATTGCCCGGGAGTTGTCTTCAGTACAGGGACTCGCGAGGTAGCCTAGCTGACGTTCGCAGGCCGAAGTCCCTTCTATGTTTTAGTTTGTTTTCTTTGTTTCGAGACAAACAGTATGTAATATCATTTCAGACTTTTTTTTAGTACTCTATAGCAGTCTGTGAGTTAGTGACACCAGACCCTGGGTAGAAATGTGTTTCAACTTTCGCAAATTTTATTTCAGTTATATAAGCATAAAAGACTTCCGCTTTTATTTAAAGGTTTATTATTGTTATTACTATCGTGTTGTTATCGAAAAATATTTGAATGCTTGGCTTGCCTAGCTCCGACAGTAGGCGCCATTACGACTTCCGAAGGTGGAAAATTCGGGTCGTGACACTCTGCTACAAATCAGAACAATACCTGTAATAACTGCATCGGAAGCCTCAGCCTCAGGCTTGGCTGGTAGAGCATAACATCGGGGTTGAGCCCCTCCATCCTGAACTACATCTCTATGACGGCCTGCTGCTGGGTGGCCTCCACCTCTAGCTGCCTGATCTCCACCTCTAATACCTCTACCTCTACCCCTAGCTAGCGGAGCGGGCGGTGGAACACTTGGCGCCTGAACCATAGCACGGGAACCCTATTACTGCGACTGAGTACCCACTAATCTCGGACAAGCCCTCCACATATGACCATACTCACCGCACTCAAAGCATCCACCTGAGAGTTGCGACTGAGGAAACTAAGACTGACGATAGCGACCTAAATGACCACCCCAAAAATTCTAGAGCGGTGGTGCACTGATAGGAGCTGGTGGTGTACTGTAGGGCTGCTGATCAGAATACTACATATGAGAATCAAGGCCTCTGCCTCGGCCTCGCCCTCTGCCCCTCGTGGGATTTGCTGCTGAGGGCTCAGGCTGTTGATAGGTGGATGAGAAAAATCGCGTTCTCGCCATCTGCGAAAGAACAAAGTAGAAATTCAATTAGCATTGAGAAACCAAACCGCACGACAGGAAAGAATAGGCGTGAAATTTTTCCTAACTCTGTAACCTCTGAGGAATAAATACAGACGTCTCTGTACCGATCCCTCAGAATCTACTAAGCTTGTTTGTGAATTGTGAGACCCATGTAACTTAGAGCTTTGATACCAACTTGTCATGACCCAAATTTCCCACCCTCGGGAGTCATGATGGTGCCTACTAATGAAAGCTAGGCAAGCCAACTGTTTGAACCAATTATCTTTTCCCATTTTTAATCCTTTAACAGTTTGGAAATAATAGCTTATAAACGACGGAATTTTAAACAAGCGAAAGAAACGATAAAATATTTGAATAAACATCTAATACAACATCTTAAGCAAAGTCTACTCAGAACTGGTGTCACGCTTCACAGACAGTCAAGAATTACTACAAACAAGGTCTGAAAGATAAATAATACACTGTTTCTAAAATATGTAAATGAAACAGGATGAAGGGATAGAGGGAGACGCCAGGGCCTACGAACGCCTACAGGACTACCTTGGATCTCCATATGGACTGAAGGCAGCCACCCAAGCTAAGGTCCAAAAGCTGCTACATCGGGATCTGCACACAGTGCATAGTGTAGTATCAGCACAACCGAACTCATGTACTGGTAAGTGCTTAACCTAACCTCGGCGAAGTAGTGACGAGGCTAGGACAAGACTACCAAATGAACCTGTGCAGTTATAGCATATATTGCAGAGAAATAAAAGCAGAAATATACAATCAAGTATGGGAGGGGGGACATGCTGCAGGAAAATATCATTTACCAATAGTAACTCAGGAGAAAAGCATAAAGGACCAAAATATATTTCGCAGCAGAACGAATACGGAAACAATAGTGAAACACTAATCACTTTTAGCCTTTACTATTGCGGCGCGCAAACCGATCCAAATCATATATAAACATTGTTGCGGCGTGTAACTTGAACCAAATATAATATTGTTGCGGCGTGCAACCCGATCAAAATATAATAATGTTGCGGCGTGTAACGCGATCCAAATATAGTATTGTCGCGGCGTGCAACCCGATCCAAATATAGTATTATTTCGACGTGCAAACGGATCCAAATATAGTATTTTTGCGGCGTGCAACCCCATCGAAATATAATTCAACACCAATTATAGAAGAGTCCCGGCAAGGGAACAATAAGGAAACCAATAATATCCCGGTGAGGGAATCAGCTATAACCAAACTTGTTTCAAGTTTTAACTTCTCAATAGAACACTCGTCTAGAACCACTATTCAAACATAAGAAATTTTTCATGAGATTAATCATAACTCTTGTCTAACACAGAGAATCAACAACTTAAACATTTGTAGTACTTATTAAGAACACGCCAATTTTAATTTAAGACTCACGGGCATGCTTGACACTAACACATAGATATTCATCATCATGCCTATACGTCGTACTCAACAAATGACACATAGCAAATGGGACTCGACTCCTAATCCCTTAAGCTAAGGTTAGACCAAACACTTACCTCAAACTTACACGGCAAACTCAAGCCTCAAACAGCGCTTTTTCTTTAGAATTCGCCTCCAAACAACTCGTATCTAGTCTAAATTGATTAATTACATCAATAAATGCTAAATGAATCAATTCTAATGCATGAAAATAAGTTTTCTAATATTTTTCCCATAAGTCAAAAATTGCCCCCGGGCCTACATGGTCAACAGTCAAGGTTCGAACCAAAATCCGATTATCCATTCCCCCACGAATCCAAATATATAATTTATTTTTGAAATCAGACCTCAAATCGAGGTCCAAATACCCAAAATTTGAAAAACATAGGTACTACCCAAAACACTCAATTTTCCCCATGAAAATCTTTGATTTTGAGTTGAAATTATATGAAAAGATGTTAAAAATTGAAGAAAATGAGTTAGAAACAACTTACAATCGATTTAGAGAAGAAATTTTCTTTGGAAAATCACCCACGAGAGTTTGTGTTTTGAGAAGATATGAAAAATGGTTGAAAATGCGTCTAAGTGTGAATTAACTGGTCTCAGATGTAGCAATTACAACCAGGGTTCGCAATTGAGAACCCCTCAGAAATGTGCAGTTGTCACATTTGCGACTTAAGTATCGCAATTGCAAAGTCGCTTTTGCGACCAGATTTTCGCATTTGCGACCAAGGGGAATTCCATGCCACTTCGCAAATGCGATGGGCCTCTCGCATTTGCGACATCGCTTTTGCGATCACTACGTCGCATTTGCGACCCCAAGGCAGACCAGGTCCTTTCGCATTTGCGATGATATTTCTCGTATTTGCGAGCAATATACCAGCAATTTCCTAAGTTAAAATTCCACTCCGTGGAGTATCCTAAACTCACTCGAGCCCTCGGGGCTCCAAACCAAACATGCACACCAACCTACAAACATCATACGGAATTGCTCGTGCAATTCAATCACCAAAATAATATCAACAACTATGAATTTAGCATCAAAACCATGAAATTACTTAAGAACATCAAATTTTCTCAATTAAGGTCCGATTCACGTCATTTCAAGTTCGTTTTTTACCAAACTTCGCAGACTCAACTTAAATCACATATAAGACGTGTACCGGAATCTGAAACCAGAATACTGGCCCGATACCATCAAATTTCAAGCACATTTTATTTCCAAAAACTCATAAATATTCCATAAAATAATTATCTTCAAAAATTCATTATCGGGCTTGGGACCTCGGAATTCAATTCTAGGCATACGTCCAAGTCCCATATTTTCTTATAGACCCTCCGGGACCGTCAAATCACGGGTCCGGGTCCGTTTACCCAAAATATTGACCGAAGTCAACTTAAATTCATTAACGGCAAAATTCATCATTTTTCACAGATTTTCACATAAGGGTCTTCTGGCTATACGCCCGGACTACACACGCGAATCGAGGTGAAATAGAAAGAGGTTTTTAAGACCTCGAAACACAGAATTTATTTCTAAAACATGTGATGAGGTAAGGTGTGCATACACACTACCCTCCTCTCCAAGCCCCACATATGAAATCTCATTGGGTTGTTAGTTGTTGATTTGGTAATAAATAACTACTCCGTGTGCTATAAATAAAAAGAAGAAATAGGTTAGGTTTGAGTACTTCACTATACTGATGTAACAACTTAACAGTGCTGCATGTTAACATTCCCTATCAGGATTTTGTTTTTTAATTTTCAAGGATTGAAATCTTTGGGACCTTTAGTTACGTTGAAAGGGTTTTATTTATCACGTCGTAATTTTTGACAGTACCATGAGTAGGGGTGTACATGGACCGGGTTGGTTCGGTTATTATCAAAACCAAACCAAATCAATTATATCGGTTTGGATTGGTTCGGTTTTGTCGGGTTTTTCGGATTTTTTTGTTACGTGAATATTATTTCAATTTTACGTTATTAAAATTATAGATAAACCTTTGATAAGTGAATATATGTTTAGTAAATATGGAAAAAATTAACAAACATATGATCTATTAAAATATTCTAATGGGAGAAATTTTTTAGTAACACATGATAGTTTATTTCTTAGCCGTCTAACAATAATTTTTCATTAATTTACGCTTTCAAGGTTAATACATGAGAGGATCCCAAATATTTTTATATTCTCTAAAGAAAAATCACTACAAAGTCTTAATAATATAAATAAAATTTATATATTTATACGTCGGTTTGGTTCGAGTTTTTTTACTCAATACCAAACCTAATCGGATTTTTTAATTGGTTTGGTTTGGTTTTTCGGTTTGGTATGATTTTCCGGTTCGGTTTGAACACCCCTAACCATGAGATTTGTTATTTTATAATGATTTTACGTCAAAATTGTGTAGCTTTCGTGCCACCTAATCCCTTCATTTGATATAACTCCTATTGATCTTTCTAGGTTTTGTGGAAATAACTAATGTCACGCGTTTGTCTACCCTCTGACAGGGACTTAATACCAATCTTTACAATCATAAGCTTATCTAAAATCTTTGAGTTTCATTGAATAGTAACCTCATACCTCTATTGAGTCTGATTTCCCTAGAGGATAAATATTGATACTATTTTTGCGACAAAATAATTAGCTATATATACAGTGTCATTTTCCTAAAAATTACTCTTCACATCATTCAAACCTCTAATCTATTGAGTCTAAATTAAGCGTTACTTGTGATTAATGAGGGATTTATACATAATAATTTGAAATTCCAACAATGTCTACTGGAAAGTGAGAAAGTGATCGATATTATTAGCCAATTATGAGAAGACACGTAGTTTTATCCTTGCAGATATCTTTATGTTGTTCAAACTGCAATTATATATAGTATTATATTATCAAGTATAACTTCTCCCAGCATATACTATCAAAGATACCTCGTAGGTGAGTAAAATGAAAACGACACAATCCCATTTTCTAGACAAGGATATAGTAGTATTAAAAATGAGACAGAGCATGTGTCTTTAGGTATAAGGACTTTTTGAGTTGTCTTATGCAAAGTGAGCTGTATTATATATAAACCATACAAGGAATTAAAGTGATTCACTCTCTCAGTATTATATAAATTACTTACTCTGAAAAGCCTTTAGGTGCAATAAGCTTAGAACAAACGAGAAAATAATGGACGCACCCTCATATCAGGAGATGACTTATATTGAACATGTTCAACGCAAACGCGAGGAAAAAGGATGCATTTATGCTTGGTTCGTTCCTACTTCTTTTAACTTTTGCCATATCTTCTTTCTTCTTCTTTTTTCTTTTTTTTTTCTTTTTGGGTACTGGGGTGAGGTGGGGTGATTAAAAAATTTCATAATCTGCGACTGTGCTTTTAGTTTTGTTGCTTTTCTTTCTTACTTTGGCTAGGCTATCAAATGATCTACAATAATAAGAGTTTGAAATTTTTACATATAAATTATACTCTATGTTCAACGTTACGAGTTCAGTTGAAACCTTAGCATAAAGGCTATATCCGACCACGTATATAAACGTTGATTTATCAACTAGTAAAGAAAAAGACTGATGCTATATGTATTGACTAATGGTGGCAAAATGGTTAAAAAAAATACTTATCCACCCATATTATGTACCAAAAAATGGGTTGGATAATGACCTTTCTAAAAGTGGGTCAAATATAGATAAGAACCATATTATCCTTTTAGAAAATGGACAATTAATGAGTTTAATTTTGGGGTATTATCACTTTTAGTCCGCGTCGGAAACTATTTGCACGTGGTAGTCGAAAAAGTGTATAAAATTTGTATAATTTTTGTATATAACATACAGAATATGTATACACTAAAAATATAATAATTTTAACCATTTTTTCGGCTATTATTTTTATAGCGGCCATACAATGTCATTTTTCTTTTAAATTTCATATTTGTAAAACCTCAAATTGGGGTTTCTCAAATTTAGGAGACTAGAAATTCTCCCAAAAGTGATCATATTCAAGAAGTCATGAATAATATGGATATCTATATTATCCGCCGGTTAATCCGTTTTTTATCTGTATTAAATATGGGTCGGATCAGATAATTTATCTGTTTTTGCATTACCGATTTTCGATTCGGCCCGACCCATATCCGACACGACCCGCCCGTTTGCCAGTGTTGACCTATTATTTATGAAAGAAGAAAAAAGTCTGAAGAATCTACATGTTTATGGGGCTTTAAATTTTGAAGCATAAGAAATCGAGTAGCTTATAATTTTTATCATCATTTTTCTGATGCAGTTTGTTTGCATTGTGTTGCTGCTTCTGTTGCTACGAGACCTGTGAGTGCTGTTTGGACATACTCTGCTGCAACTGTGCTTGATGTCTTTCCTAGCCTATGTCAATGCTATGTTACTAGTTCGTATGTTATTGTTATATGTAGCCTTTAACTCTTTGTTTCTTGCACATTTTGTATAGTTATCTCAAGTTGTATATTTAAAACTGCCTATTCTATTTTTCCATATCTTCTTCAGCCGAAGATCTATCGGAAACAGCTTCTGTATCTCCTTAGATCTCACTTGTGAGATTACACTAGGACTATCCTCCCCCAGACTCAACCTCTGGATTATAGTGGATATGTTGTTGTTATTGTTGTTGTAGTAGTATATTTAAACTATGAAGTTGAATAAACTTGTTATGTAATTAATCTGATTGGCCGTGTCAATTTGTTTCCATGATTTTCTCTAAAATTTTATCATAATCAGCTATGCGTTGGAGATTACTATTGTTAACGTTATAACGTGATTAAACTTTCATTTGTAATATAGGTATAATTTTGAAAGGAACTTAGAAATTTACTATTACATACAATATGTAAGAGATTACTTATCTAATTTTCAAACAAGGAAATTAACAAAGAAGCAATAACACAATAATACAATTCTGACAAGGGGGATCAAAAGGTGCAAAACTAAGACATGAGATTCAAATCTAAAACTTAGAGCAATTCTTGAACCACTTTCTATACTATTTCATTTCCCTTAAATTAAGGAGATTCAACAATTTATATATGCACAAAAAAAGTTGTTTATTACCATATTCACACAAAATTCAATTAAACAACCCTGTAGCTCCGGTCTTGTGTTCAAGGAAGTTGTTCTTTAAAAGCTGGCTAGAGTTGAAGCCTAACCATCAAAATAAAGACTCCAGTCGAACATTACATAGAAAATAAAGACCTGCTCTTGTGTTTATAGAAAATAAAGACCTGCTCTTGTGTTTTCTTAATACAGATAAATAGCTAGAACGCCAAAGATAAAAATGCAAGAAATACAGTTCCATGTTGGATACTCATGGCCTGGAGATTTGGCATATTATCATCAAATATATCCTTTGACACTGAAGGGTTATGGTCAAAGATTATTAGGAAGAAAGTAACTCAAGCAAAATTATCTTGACATTTTTTACCTTCACATATGGCTACATTTATAGTATTACACTTGATAGTACAGTTGGAGACATTCTCATATGGGAAAAAAAATTCTTGCAAGGGGTCTCAGTCTTTGCACAAAAATCAAAATCCAGGATCAAATTAAAGAATGTAACTCAGTAAAATTTCTTCGGACATTTTACCTTCACGTGTGGCTGAATTTACAATATTACATTGGAATGTACAAGCGAAGAAACTCTCAGATGGAAATGATGCTCGTAAGGGTCCCATTCTTTGCAACGAAATCAATCAAGGATCAAAGCCAACTCCATAATTGCAGTTTTACCTTAGCTACCAAGGATGGGATTTCTCCCTTCATCAATTTCAATGAGAAGAACATGCTCCGGGTCTGCACCAGTAGGTCCTTCTGAGTAGAGTGTGGGAAGGTAAGCCTTGTATGCTGGCAAGTAGCGGGATACAAAATCCCTCACCTACGTAAAACAAAAAAGAACAAAATATTGGACAACATTCCTCTGAAGTGTTAAGTGATGGATTGTCATTTAGTTTTTTGAGAAAGAATAAATATAAATTTTCACCTCCTCATCGGACATCCCAGGATTCCCATCAGCCCTCATTGCAATCTCAGCCTGAAAACATCCCACTACTCTAGTCAAATAATAGCACAAGCATAAATATCGAAAAAGGATAAAACCGTAGATGACATCACATAACGAACCTGCAAACGCCACTGGTAGACATAACTTGGGTCCTGAATCTTGATAATAATCCACGATTTGACATACTTATACCATGCATCATAATAAGCTTCTAAGTTTTTGTTGACTGTCTCAAGCTGCAACTTTGAAAATTTAATGATCCAAGAAATATAGATCTAAAAAGAAAGCACAAGCATCCATAGGAGAGTCAGGTAATTGAACCTGTGGATCAACAGCTTTGACAACTTCAGGTGGAAGGGGTTTGAAACCAAGCATCCAACCCTCGAACAAAATTACCTAATATCCAAAGTACCGACAATGATGTGAGACAATCATATCATTTCCCTTGAGTTGGATCAATGAGAAAAGTTATGTATTTACAAGAATTAGGCCATGATGCCACTCTTACAGTCTTACATCATTTGAGAACTTGTACTTTTACTTCTAGGCGTAGAAATGATGGAATTGGGGTCACTCTTGAATCATTAAACATAGATGACCAGAAACTCACTAAATTGCGAACTCTAGATAAAAAGAGCTTCCTACCGTTAAAGGCCCTTCAACCTCTGGCCATGTGGAGGGATCAGCTCTGTCACCTCTCCCATTGTACGCAGACTGGAGATAAAGTTTTAGAATTAGTAAATAATACCTGAGATTTAAATGTTAATGATCACTCTTACTTACTTTATCATATCGAGGAAGCTTCATCTTCACACCTGGATGGAGTTGAATATTAATTCAGCATATAGATCCAATGTCTAACCGAAAAATAGCACAAACTAAAAAGGTGCATTCACCTTCTTTTGTCACTTTGCTTAGCGCTGTCAGTGTTTCAACAGACAACGAGAGATCATGGCTTCCAGCATTTCCACGGAACTGAAGTGAAAATGAAAAGTTTACATCTCAAGCTTATGAGACCAAAAGAGCTACCAGCCATTTTAAGAGAAATTCACCATTTAATACCTCCAAGAGCAAGTTATCCGGGTTCTCCTCTCTTAGTTTGGCCTATAACCACATCATTTGTCAGCATTAGTGATAATACACAGAAACCAAATAGCAGAACACAAACTCGTGAAACATTTACCTGGTCCTCTGCTGTTAAATAAAAATCATCAATGGATAGTGTAGCAGCTTTCCTGATTACACATGTTCAGCATAATTTTGGTCATTTCCGTTCCATAGAGGAAGCAAAATATCATGATGCAACTTACCTCCCTGTGATTTTAAACAGATATTCTAATGCAAATACTAGCGTTGTCTTTCCGCATCCTTGAGGCGCACTGAAGCCAATCTACATCCAAGAATATACCTTATCTTAGCGGTGTTTATGCTTACTTTTTGTAATTAGACCAGCATGATATTGACCTCAATGGAAATCAAACACACAAGAACCAAGTGAATGATAAAAATGTGTCTACCACCAATGGAGGAATTTCTTCGTCGTCTTTGAACTTTGAACTATGCTGTGAAATTTCCTGTTCACACCACAAGAAGACTGGAATATAGTAGTGGTAGAGTCTAATTTTTTGGGGCTCATTGAGAGCCAGCTGGTTGAGCTGAAACAATCTACAAAGGCGAAATCCATACTCTATCCACTTATCAATGGATTCAGCCACTTTTTTGGGTGTTAGACCTGTCTTATCGATGAGGGGGCCTGAGCATATGAACTCATAAAGATCGTCCACAGAAGAAATTTGTGCTCGTTCTGTTGGAGCCACAGAATTGAATGCACCTTGCTTCCTTCCATTGGGGGAAAAATTACCACAAGAAGCAGAATTATCTTGCATCCAGAAATATCCACTGCCTGCACAAGCATGACCAACCATGAACGCAAACGGGCTAAAAGAACATGGTCTCACAGCATTTAACAGAAGTGACACCACTGGTCGTCAACTGACACTAGAAATAACTCATACAAATATAAGTGGTATAATATACATATTTGAAGGGTTCACTAATTTCATATT
>MU681151.1:5503-22057 GCA_026770625.1 Nicotiana glauca | reverse complement strand
CGGATTTTGAACAGTGTTTTCGCTCAGATTTAAAGTGGCTAAATTTCGATGACTTTTGAAACTTGGCTATTTTTCAACGACCAGTGGTAAATCTGGCTATTTTTAAATTTCTCTCAAATTATAGAGCTCAGAACCAAAATGTGTCATTTGAACTCAAGCAACTATAATAGGTAAAAAAAAAAAAAAATTGGGTACCATAATATATATAGCGTGATTATTCTCCGCGTAATTAATTAGTCAACTTGTGCATTTCTCGACTGCTAACATAATCTTACCCACGAAAATTATAGATGATGGACTCACACTAAGGTGGGTTGCTTTGATGGTAAGCACCCTCCACTTCCAACCAAAAGGTTGTGAGTTCTGAGTCACCCCAAGAGCAAAGTAGAGAGTTCTTGATGGAAAGGGTGCCGAGGGTCTATTGGAATTTGGAAACAGCCTCTCTACCCTAAGGTAGGGATAAGGTATGCGTACACACTACCCTCCCCTGTTATCTACCAAGTTTCGAAGCGTGTACCATAAACCCTCCCTCCGCAATTTCTGACAACCTGGTAATTGACATATATGTATAAATGGTTCCAAGAGACGGGCTCAGAGATATATGAGACACTTCCATTATCCATTTTAAGAAAATAAGGTACATGTGAGTAACTCATTTGAAACTATACAAAATGGCAAGTTTTAGCTTGCATTTCCAATGATCAAGTTGCAAAGCTGAAAATCCCTTCAATTATTAAGGATAAAAAGTCTTTCTTGTATTGTTGATGACTGCTGTCCAGGAGAACAAACTGATACTAGTTTTCACTCAAGAGAATCATGAAATCATTCCACTATTTACCAGTTCTTCCAAACCTTTCCTGAGCCTTTCAGCAGCTACCCGACAGTCCTTTTCGATCAATCCTCCAAAGGAGATCCTAACATGACCCGGACAACCGCAGGAACTTCCAGGGATCAGGACTATTCCATGCCTCTTTGCTAGCCAGTGAACTACTTCGAAGTCGTTCTCATATTTATCTGGCAGCTTTACCCACAGGTAAATGGCACCTTCTCCCCCTTTAACAGCTCCCTCTCCCAAAGGAGATAAAGCTTCAAGGAGTAGCTCTCTGTTCTTGACGAGGTCTTTCACTTGATCAGTTACCCACTCTGGTCCCATTTCCATCGAGTAAAGAGCGAGTCGTTGAGAGATTATAGAAGCACAAATAGGTATGTTGTCCTGAACTTTAAGGAGTTGAGCTGCGAGCCCCTCCACTTCCGATGGGTATGCTATCTGCATCCATTAAGACACAAACAGGTATTAGTACTTTGTGAGTTTAGAATCTGGAGTAAATATTCAGTACAAAAGTTTGCAGAGGAATTCACTGCAAAATGTATGGGTTGCAGCCAAAACATGCTGTAAAGCAATTATGTCTCATTTCAATAAGTCTCATCTGTTGGAACAACTTGTCTTTGTTGCGGAAGGAAACTTAAATTTGGTAGTGATTGAGACCAATTTTATACCATACAATCCCGGCAGACTCCTCAGCCAAGCACAAATGACAGCATGCAACAGTATTCTTTAGAAAAGTTAATAACTGGCAAGTCGAGATTAATCAGAGGTGGCGTATTACTGATTTTAAAATAATGTGCGAGTAAAGACAAGAGGGAGTTCACGAGACAAGGAGATGCATTCGCCGAAAACAGAGAAAAATCATCTTTCAAACACTATCAAGAATCAGCCGGCAGAATAATAATCACTTTTTTGCCTGAGAATTTTTTATGTCTAAATATAAGTTAGAGCAAGCGTCACTTACATATCCAACTCTCCATCCCATCATCCCATAAGCTTTTGAGAAGGAAAAGATGTTGACTATGTGGTTTCCTTCTATGCAAACATGTTTCCGATCATCATACATGAAATACCTGCAAATGACTTGCTACATACCTATAAGAATGTATCGTTCAGGAAAAATAATAAACCACAAGCAAAGTGTACTGAACAAAGTTACGAGATAAAGAAGGAACAGAGACGATGCTTGCCAGAAACAAATAAATGCATTCATGGAGGAGCATAGACTCAATAGCAACGTGTCTTAATAATTTAGCTCTCCACAAAGCCAACTTTCCAGGCTTATTTGTCATCTAATAATTGAGAACAAATAGCAATAAATGGACGAAAATACAGATAGAAATCCTAGACATGTTCAGCGAAATGTAATGACAAACTGGTCGCATCTCTCTCAAACAAATTTAAATCTGTTCATTCTGTCACCTCAGCTATTTCCTTTCCTCCTCTTCTTAGCAGTTAAAATTATCATGCAAAAGATCCCAGGATAGCATAAATTTTGTTGCCTATCAAATTTAGTGCAGTCTGAAGTTTCCTTACCAAACTAGTCCTAATATACAGCGAACTGTTTGAAACCAACAACCCTAAAATACTGGATATGTATGTTCAGGTTCACAAAGCATAAATATTTTTCTCACAATGCCAACAAAAACCTATATCATTGGCTTATATTCACAGTGTCTCTTACTGGTCTAACCAGAAGTATTCTAGGATCATTCCATTCAATTTAATTCTAAGATCGTCATCATTCGTTATGGACGAGAAAACAAAGTGGCAGCATTCATTAACAGCAGGTTCTCAAATCAATATGAGACTAAAACATTTGTATATGACGAGTAAAGTCACTTACTCATAAGTATTGTCAATTACGAGCCAACATCCCGCCTCTCTACAAATATCAGATATCCTCTATTTGACAAAAAAACAGCCTTTTAATGTTCCAATAAAGTAAAAATCACAAAAGAATATCTACTGAATTTTGAATAAGCGGAAACTTCATTCCATCCATTCATATCTATAAAGATGAGATAAAGACCTTAAGAAGAGACTCGGGGATATATGTTCCTGATGGATTCCCTGGATTAACAACAGTCACAAGCTTTGGGGCTGGTATAGTATTCTTTAGAGTACTCTCCAACCAGTCTGAAAATTGAGAAATCATGGAATATGTTAATGGATACACACTGAAATAAAGAAGGCAGATAATGTTTTGAAACTCTGGTTAACATTATGCGTCAAAGTGTCAAACTATAAGTTATGAACAAATAACTAGAAGAGATGGCAAGAAGAATATAAAAATTTGTGCTAGCAGACCATCACGAATGATTTACCCAACTTGCAACAAAAAACATAACCGCTATGTCTGCAGCAATCTCTTCTCAAGTTGATTTCTACTGAAGTAGTTTTAGATACAGAGTAGAGGAAGTTTGTAATAAATTTCTAGCAATTGGAAAACAAAATAATTCCTACTACCATATAGATGGTTACAATCAATTGCCAAGTGGTCAAATGATAAGGAAAAATGCTTGGACACTCAAACTTGGCCATTCAAGGTAGCACAAAAGAGATATATAACACAACATCTAGCATAATCAAGCTTAACGAAAACTAACGGAAGGAAATGTAGTCTTAATAATGGGGAGGATGCCACGAGATGAACATCATATGAAAACACTAACCTGCATCAGGATGGAGTGTCTTTGCATCACCAGGACCCACCAGAATATCAGTAACACCTGTCATCTGGAATGACATGTATGCATTGAAATAGTATGGTGCAAACATAACGACCGAATCACCAGCATCACACAGTGTGAGAACGACGTTTACGAAGGCCTGGAATTATTTAGTAAGGTTCCGTTAGAGATTTCTTAGCAATTGGCATACAGCTAGCTTAAAAGTAGTCGCCAACAAAGAACAAATACATGTACACAAATTAATTCATCCTTAAATGCAGCATTTCCATTCAGCCACAAATGGCTCTTTGACATAGCTCTACTATCTGCATTCAGCTTAAGATAGAACATTAAAAGAGTAACGCCCTACCTGATTTGCACCAGCAGTAACCATAACTGACGATTTATGTAAGCTATTTTCACGACCCAACTGGAGAAAGGCACAAAGAAAGTATTAGACTGGACTAAATAAAAACCAAAATCGCAATGAATGAATAACATAGTTTGAAGACATGAGATGAGCCCAATTTCATATGCAGCCATAACTACTGGTTCACTAAGCAAAGTACCCTAAGCGACTCCAATTTTTGTTCAACTACCCACCACCTAATAAGATACAAACCAGAGTAATCTAACTGATAAACCATACCTTTTTTGTCAATGCCTCCCTGAGCTCAGGAAGGCCCTCATCGGCACCATAGCGACTAACTGAAGGTTCCCAGATAATTTCTTTCACCTTATTCAGTGCTTGTGCAGGTGGTTGCCAGTACACTACCCCCTAAAAGGCAAAGAAAAGAAAATAAGATGGTACCAAAATGGATAGACAAATGTATGCTACCAGAATAAGACGGGCTATAATCAGGCAAAACCAACATAATTCCTCAATCTAACAGAAAAGTGCACCCATGATAGATAATAATTCATTTGTTCCTTTTGTTTACTCTTGGGTGTAGGTTCAGTACACTTGCTTGTCAACAGATTGGTCCTCATAGATCCTGAGAGTACCAATCCTTTCTAGACAGCGTAATAATAAAAGGATAGCTAAGGGGTAACTAATCTCTCACTGCTGATTATTCTTCTGTATCACTGCATACTTATTGGTTAACGCAAATAAAAAATAGATCAAAAGAATAAAAGTATGATAAGTCGTTTCTCCACATGAAAAGGACAAACGGGCATGGAACATAGTAGAAAGTAAGTTTCTGTAACCCCAATGATCATGGGAGAAACCCGAGATCATATCTTTTGCAAAACCAGAATTTCAGGAAATTTAACTTGACTTCGCAAACATCAGAGAAATTTATGGATCAACGTTCCTCCAGCAAAAGCTTAAGAAAGAATGCCGACCTTATACCAGTAGCGCCACTTATACATATGCTCTTGGCCCATAACCCACCCACCTACCCCTTTTACCCATTCTGAGCTCAGTGGCCAGTCTTAATCTCCTATTTGCACCCTCAAAACCATCTGGAAATACATCCTTTAAATGGGAGGGAAGTCCAATTGGAATTTGTGTTTTCCATTACTGGCTTATTCTATATATTAAGCAATTCATATTTCAACTGAAGGATATTAAAATTGATAACCTCAAGAATAAGTTTGGCCAAAATTCCAACACGTCAGACAAGTCAATTAATCTAAGTTAATCTAATCAAGATTTTGAAGTGCACAAAAGATGATTTGTAATCTTAGAACAACAAGGATGAGTAATCACAGTTATCAATTTTTTGAACCTTTCAATTGGGAATGGAACCAAATAGCAGAAAACAAGGTACTCTAAAAACATTGGAGAAAGTAAACAAACCTGAGCTAGAGAAATACAACCTTCAACACCTCGAACCAATTCTTGTATCTACAAAATTGCAAAACACACAACAACAAAAAACAGCATATCAATTATGAAAAAAATCCAATCTTTATCATCCCATTAATGCACAGAAACCTAAACCAAACAATAAACAACATATCTAATCTAAGGTATACAAATTACCTGAACCATAACTGGTGTATTGGTCAGCACTGCTCTCCTAGCCAAATTCCCAATAGAACCCATTTTCTCTCTCTAAAAAAAATTTAGTAGCAGAAAAAAAAGGCCTTTTCCTTTCTGAAAATCTTAACTTTCGAATATAAAAAGCGATAGTTAGAGATATACAAATTGGATCTTTTTTGTTTAATTAATAATGAGTAAATTTGACTGTAAGAGACAAACTGCAAATAAAAGTGGAGTAGCTGAGCTGGCAAAGGAAAACAAACGCCAAAAAGACGGAACACCTTTTTGTATTTTTGTGTTAAATTCACGTTACAATACCATACGTTACGAATCTCTTTTGACTGTAACAAGTTGAATTAATGTCCATTAATTTGGTAGAGAAAATGAAGGAACAATTTCTTTGATTCTCTCTTTCTTCTGTTTTTCTTTCTTCTTTTGTTCTTTTCCTTATTTTAATGGTGGTTTTTCTTGACCCTATCTCCACCTACTGTCAAATTCTTGGCAGCTATATCACTTAAATCTTTAATCAAATTTATTTTTGGCAAGTAAATCTGTAATCAAATTCAACCCTAGAAAGTTTACTACTAATTGTCTCCTTAAATGTTACTCCGTCCGTTTTCATTTATGTGAACTTATTTTTTTAAATATTCGGTCCAAAAAAAATGACTCGTTTTTAATTTGGAAATAATTTAGTTTAATCTTACAATTTTACTGAGAACTTTTTATAATCACACAAACACGGGAGATTTTTAAAAATAGTTAGATTTACAACTGGTCGTTGAAAAATAGCTCAATTTCAAAAGTAATCGAAATTTAGCCATTTTTTATGTAAAGATAAATCTGAGTGAAAACACTATTCAAAACCCGAAAAATACTCCAGTATATTATGCTGGAGTTCCAGCATAAGTATACTTGAACTCCAGCATATTATACTGGAGTTCCAGGATAGTATGATGGAACTCCAGCATAATATGATGGAGTTCCAGCATAAATACACTAGAACTCCAGCATAATATACTAGAGTTCCATCAAGTATAATGGTCCAGTATAATATACTGGAGTTTGGAGGACCAGTGCTCCACTCTCCAGTATATTATACTGGAGCCAGCAAAGTATATTGGTCCAGCATAATATGCTGGAGTTCATACACAAGTGCTCCGAACTCCAGTATATTATGTTGGACCGGTCTCTATTGCAGCAAAACGGTAGCTATTTTTCATTGACTTGGTAAACGCTGGCTATACCGTGTTATTTTTATCACAAATACTCTGGTCCCTTTTTGATTTATTTAGGATTATAAACTTCAAAAGTCTTTATTTTTTATTAAACTTCGTACACAATAAAATAAGTTCACATAAATTGAAACGGAAGGAATATTACACACTGCAAGTAATTTGCTACTTACATTCACTTATTTATCCATTATATTAAAAATATATTATAAAATATATACTTTATTTACTTTTTTCTTAAAGGCAATGCAAAGTCAAAAAATTGACTACTAAAATAAACGGAGGAAGTATATTTTATTACTTTCACCTTTTCATTTTTATGACATGGTTTTATCCGATAACAATTTATATCAAATCAATAAATGGTAGTATATTTATAGGTAAGTTTTTCATTTAATAATAATTAATTACTAGTTATTATTAGTATATATCTTTATCTTAATAAATCGCTTAATCATAATAAATTATTTAAATATTTATAACATTATAAAAATATATATTAAAGACAACATGAGAAATTTTAAAATTTAATTATTTTTTGGATATAAAAAATAGTTTTAAATGAATTAATAAGAAAAGAGTGTTATACCAATTATGACGGATTACGAAAGATATGACCCATGATAAAAAGGTGTGGAGATCTAGAATTATGGTGGTAGGTTAACAGTTAGTAGTGTGTTCCTCCAAGGCCTACCAATAGTACATAGACTATTTTTGTGTTATCTTAGTCATGGTGCTTTATTATTACATCTTGTGTTTGTTGTTGTTGTTGTGTCATTCACGCCCGTCATCGTAATGTATTGTTGTCAATTTTGTTTACAACTTGACTGTTGTATCTTATCTCTATTGTTGTTTGAATCGGGGGTCTATCGAAAATAGATTTGCATATATATTATCCTTCTCAGAACTTATTTATGGGATTAAATTAGGTTTGTTGTTATTGTTGTTGTACCAATTATGAGAGGGTAATAAGATCATACTCCCTCTGGTTCAAAATAAATAATTTTTTGTAGTCCAAAATAAGTGATTTTTTCAGATTTCAAGAATGAATTAATTATTTTTTTCCTACATTGCCCTTTGAATAAATAGTATTGGAATATGTATTAGGAGTGTTTATGTGAGATAGTAAAGATTAATATGGTCAATTTTATTGCTAATTAATATTAAAAGATAAATTTCTTAATTTATGTGAGTAGCATTTATGTATTCTTGTTTAGGAAATAAATAAAGATTCGGCAGTGAAGAGTTGAAGTGCGAAATTTCGGGGTCACCGTATTTATTTAATGTTAATTATGAATGTTACTTTGAGCATGCCACCTACCTTTTTTATTATTCTTTTATTCTTTCAAGGAGAATCTATGAACGTGATAAGAGCTTCTAAAAATAATTTGCAGCCATTGGGTGTTCTCGTCAAACAAGAAAATGCAAAAGAAGTCATTTTGGTGTTAGGTTTGAACTCCTACCAACCTCATTGAATAGTATTCTTTGATTTTGCTCTCTTACGATAGTTTGGCTGGAATATAATTTATACCGGTATAAGTTATACTGGTATAAATTATATTGGGATAAGTTAAAATAGGATTAGTTATGCTGACATTGTTGTTTATTCATTATTTGGTATGTTGTATTAAGAATGATTGCATAATTTCTAAGAAGAAGGTATAAGTTATATCGGTGTTAATTACCCCATCTTCTATAAGGTATAAGTTATCCCAGTGTTAAAAGGTATAAGTTATCCCAATGTTAAAATTAATACCAGGATAACTTATACCTGGTTTGCTAACCAAACAAAGTATTAAGGTGGTATTAAATTTTTATACCATCCTTATACCTTCTTATACCTCATACCAAACGATCCCTTAGTTATTGTTAAAGAGTATGAAACTGAAATGACGTTTTTTTGATATAAAATACATTTTAACAGTTTAAAAAAGTTACATTTCTACATAAAACACAGTATTATTGCGTTTACTTTAACGGAAAATTAGTCGTTAAAGTTAAACGCAGTATAATACTGTATTTAATTTAAAAATTAAATTTTTTATAGGGAAATGCAGTATAGTACTGCGTTTCCCTATAATAAAATATAGGGTCCCCCTTTTTCTTCTTCCCCACGACAGACCACTCCATTTTTAAAAAAAATCGAACCACCACTGCTGGTCCCCTCACCTCCACACGCGAATTAAAAAAAATTATTGGGCCCCACTCATCACACAAAAAGTAAAGAGCGTAGGTTCCGCATACATCCCAAACCTTGGATTCCTTCTTTCGGGGTCAAAAATTCGATTTGGATCTATTTCAAAAAACTTAAATCGAGGTATTTTGATTTTGTTATGTCGAAACTCGTAGAGCATATGCATATTTGTTTTGTTGAATGTGTTTTCACGTTGATTTGTGTTATGTTTGCGTTTAAATTTGTATGTTATTTTTACCGAAAATTATTAGCCTTGGGACAAAAAATAGTTAAAACTTGATAAATAATTTTTATTATTAATGAAATTGTCACAAATATCTTTTGCTGTTTTATATGTAATTTTGTGAATGTTATGTTCATATGTTTGTTGTTTTTATTTTATTTAGATTATTTATTTGCTTAAGGAACAATGGCCTTTTAGCGTAGTAAAATATAAAGTTCTTTAGCGTAGTAAAATATAGAGCCTTATAACGTAGTAAAATATAGAGCCTTTTAGTGTCACGACCCAAAATTCATTAAGGGTCGTGATGGCGCCGGACACCGTTGGCAAGCCAACAGAAAACACTTAATGAAGTTCTCATTTTTAACAATCTTGAAAACTAAGATTTTCCTTCAATTTTTATTAATAAAGAGATTAACCGCTTCAATTCAAATTAAATAATAAGCTATTAATACAAAATACTTCAAAACCATCCCAGAACCCGGTGTCACAAGTGCATGAGCATTTACTAAGAAGGAAATAAAATACAACATTCGTCCATAATACAGTGGACAGAAAGTAAATACAATATACTGGAAGGGACTATACTAGCTGCGGGCCGCCTCGAATAATACAACTCACCTAGTCCCAGTATCATCTGTGCTGCTACGCCCAGTAGGCCACTAGAGATGCATATGCCTGTGCAATAAAAATGCACAGAAGTGTAGTATGAGTACAAAAATAACGTGTACCCAATGAGTGTCCCGTCTAATCTCGGAGAAGTAGAGACGAGAGGTCGACTTCAACACTTACTAAGGTTCCAATAACGTGATGTCAATAATACATTAAATCATGGATTTCAATAAACATAATTTTAATCCAATAGAAGGAAACAAGTAAACAATTATTTCTTTTATAGGAAATTTCCAAAATTTATTTTCCTTATTTATCCAAATATTTTCAAGCCAGGAAGAGGCAATAACAACTTTTATAAGTTCAAGGCAGCAATACAAGCATGCGCAAATCATGCCGAGGCGTACGGCCCGATCCAACAAAAAATAAATTATGCACTGCCGAGGGTCGAACGGCGCAAACCATAGATGCATCTATTTAATCTGCCGAGGCGTTCGGCCCGTTTCAAGAATAAACACATACAGACAGTCAATCAAGAAGTCCACACGGAGCAATTACCCAAAGAAAGCAAATCCTCCTTAAACCATTTAAGAAAGATGAAATTTTATCTGTTTAGAAATTTATTTAGTAATTCGATGTGATTTAAGCAATTCAAGTTGTCAATAAGATCACAAATAATCGAAGTATAGCATATTTTTGGGTCCTAAACTACCCGGACAATAGTATAATAGTAACTACGTACGGACTCTCGTCACCTCGTGCGTACGTAGCCCCCACAATTAGGAGCACATAACCAATTATTTTATCTATGGGGACAATTCCCTCTTACAAGGTTAGAAAGAGATTCATCTCGCTCCGAAGATCCACAACCAGCATTCCATGCCCTTTCGAAGACTCAAATTGATGCACAACGCTCCAACACTAGCCAATGATTATGCAAATCCATTAATATATGATAAACTTCTCATATTAATCCAATTTATAATAATTCCTAACCCCGTTCGAAAAGTTGACAAAAATTCCCTCGGGCCCAAGTGCCCGGATTCCAAAATTTCTCGAAGATAAAGTTTACCCATGAACTCACAAACTCAAATATATGATTTTTCCTTAATTCCATACCCAAAATCGTGGTTAAATTCCAAGAATACTAATTTTCTAGGTCTTCCCTCAAACCCCAAGTTTTCAACAAATTTCCATGTCCAAATCCGTATATAATCATGTATTTAACTCAAAACTAGCATAAATTACTTACCTCATGCTTGGTGGTGAAAATGGCACCTCAAAGTTGCTCCAAATCGACTCCAATGGAAGAAAATGGGGTTGAAATGAACCCAAACCCGATTTAAAAGAACCTCACTGCCTCCATCATTTCCGCACTTGCGGTCACCGGACCGCTTCTGCGGTTCCGCATGTGCGAGCTACCATCCGCTTCTGTCGTCCTCCTCCTAGCCTCAGCCTCCGCATTTGTGCTTCTCCTTCCGCAGGTGCGGTCACGCATCTGCGACAATTCGACCGCATCTGCGGCCTCAGCCTAGCTGACCCATTTCCGCTTCTGCGACCCAAGGGCCGCTTTTACGGCTCTACACCTGCGGCCCAAGCTTCGCAGGTTCGGTTACACCAAAAGAAAGCTGCTGCACTTCCTCTTCCAACTTTCAAAATTGATCCATTAACCATCCGGAATCCACCCGAGGCCTCCGGGATCCCAACCAAACATACCAACCAGTCCCGTAACACATTACGAACTTGCTCGAAGCCCAAAATCACATCAAACAACGCTAAAACCATGAATCGACCCCCAATCCAAGCTTTAAGAACTTTAGAATTTCAAACTTCTACATTCGATGCCGAAACCTATTAAATCATATCCGATTGGCCTCAAATTTTGCGCATAAGACATATTTGACATTACGGACCTACTCCAACTTCCGGAATCAGATTCCGACCCCGATATCAAACGGTCAAACTTCTCAAAAACCTTCAATTTTCTATCTTTATCCAAATGACTCCAAAATGACTTACGGACCTCCGAATTCACTTCCGATCGTGCTCCCAACTCCAGAATCACCATACGGAGCTACTCCCAGACTTGAAATCCCAAATGGAAATCGATAACACTAAAATGCACTTCAAGCCAAACTTATAAAAAAAATTCCAAAATGCTAACTTCCACAATAGGCGCCAAAACGCTACCGGGTCATCCAAAACTTGATCCGGGCATACACCCAAGTCCGAAATTATCATACGAACCTGCTGGAACCTTCAGATCCCTATTCTGAGGTCGTTTATTTAAAATTCCAATTCTAGTTAATTCTTTCAATTTTAAGCTTCTGAAATGAGAATTCTCCTTCCAAATCAACTTTGAACTTCCCGAAATTTAATTCCGACCACGCGTACAAGTCATAACACCTGTAATGAAGCTGCTGTTCATGGACTCAGACTGTAGAACGACGTGTTAGAGCTCAAAACGACCGTTCGGGTCATTACATTCTCTCCCACTTAAACATACGTTCGTCCTCGAATGTGTTGAGAACTGCACTGAAGTAGTCTGAAATCACTGTTTAGCACCTCCTGCACCTTCCCGTGCTTCCACAACTCAGTTGAGCACATTAACTCAATAAATTCTGAAGATATTCTCTTACATTCAAGCAAATAGGCCTTAGAGCCCAATTCCAACATCCGAAATTCTATGCCAGACATGCTTCCGACATACGCTCACCATATCAATAACCACACGCAGTACCAACACACGACTGCATACCTTAGCTGAATTCACCCCTTGCATCACTTTACTCACCGGACCACAATAACACTTTCTGATCAACTTAGTCGAAATTCCACGAATCTGATGCTCCCATTGCACCTCATGACATACATAGGTCGTACTCTAAATCTTACAATACCGCTACGACGGAAGAGATGTGTAGAAATTCATAACCAACTGCCGAATCAACAAATCATTGGGTCTATACTCCCGACAAGAACCATCACTTCGTTCTGAACCAAATAATGGCCTTAGCTCCTTAATGTACTTCATATAATCAAATTGCACGGATCTTAAATCCAATAATCTCGTCTTACCCAGTACCAACTGCTCAGGCAATAAGCCGCCCCAGACCTGATTAAAAGTCTCATATGATGCCTCAATGTACCAGTAGGCTACCAATTTGAACGCGACACAAAGGAAGATGAATTCTAGAAGGAACTACTCAACTCACGCACTAATGCAGACTTTCCTTAGAAAATAGGAAGCAAGGCATACAGAAACTATACTCAACCTCACATTGTTGCGGCGCGCAACCCGATACAAATAACATAGCACTCAACTAAGGAGATGCACATCGATCTAGATTGCTTATTACAACAAAATACCGAATATCGGTCATAAACACGCTAAGTGCATAATACTATCCCTGAGGGAACATATACTGCTATAAGCTATAAAACTCAAGCACAACTGAGGTGCGATATACGATCTGAATCTCAAAAGCCACCCTGCGCATATAACATCATCTCTACGCGGAGCCCCAACACATAAGAAATTCACTAAGCCATCTCACAAATCGCGCAGCGCAATACATCACTACATGAAATAGCTGACGACAAAATAACACCCCGACTACTCTTTCATAAGGAGCGCTTTGCTTAAATGAACACATCTGGCCTGACATAGAGCCTATATTCACATTTAAATCCCACCCACCGACCTCAAGTCAATCCTGATCGTACCAAACTAGGCAATAACCTTTCAAAGGTCAATACTAACTTCCCTTTTTACCATAACACACAAGAACAACCATCATAACCGGAGAAATCCTCCACAGTCTAAAACCCAATAGACCGAGCGCCCTCTAGGCATCAATTCTCAATTTATCGACATCACTACAATCATCATACTTGGTCTAACTTCTTCAATCAATCAAGTGACTACATGCCACACTTATACAACCTTCCCATGGGCACGCTCCCACAACCTTTCGTAACAGATAACAGGTCTGTACATCCAAACCACCGGCCGCACTAACGCTGAAAAGCGATCAAGAATCCTTAACCAGGATGCAAAGCCTTTTTCACATAACACCGATCTCCGGTGACGCCGAAGACAATACTAATTTTTCTTAAACATCGAAACTCCTTTTCCGCTCGTCTGAGCTTGTGACATCCTTGCCAACATCGGACTGCAACCTTGATCCTTACTTCAAATTCCATACCACTCGTTGCACCCAACATGCCAATGTACGATAGAACATACTTTTTCATCATAACTTCGGAACCACTAATAGAAGCCTCATATAAAAACTTTTCGCTTAACTCACTTCAGGAGAACCATAGCAACACATAGGTGAATTCTCATAACTTTAAAATATGCAAATCTTTAAATAGTGGTCTATGCCACCATAGCCTTTCTGGGATCCACCTACATGTAACAGGCCATAACAGAAGAATACTCCTGAATAACATCAATTACGGCGACCGACAAGATTCACATGTACCATCACAAATTACTTGCATAACTTGGTCATGCTGAAGGAACTGATCTCTACCACCAATATGCCAACTCAACTGTGGCTAACCAATCTATCTTCCTTCGATTTACCTTGATTGCCTTAAAAATAATGATAATTCCATTCAATACATAGCACACTCCATTCACACTCATCCTGAGTGACCTTGAATCACGAGACCATGATGTCCCAAATCCCACGAACCATTTCATACCTTCCTGGTGCGCACATTCGCACCCTCAACTGATATGCCCATTCTGCTTATCCATCCACGAATCCGAAGCCTTTTCTCATTTTCCCCCAAATGCTACACTGCACGTCAAGACATCATAGAACATTCTAGGTCTCTTCTCACAAGCTACTACAAAATCTTGATTCTTAACCGTACCTATAGGCTCGAAATCATTAGGCATTACACTTTACCCTTTGAATCCACTAGGACTATTGCTGAGAACCACCCGCTCTGGCTTGGCCTCGAATATAATCAACTCTATAAATCTTCTAGCACATGAATACCCTCTCGACGAAACACCTGGAAGAATCTCTTCCCTTGGAACCAGCACCTATACAAGGCACAAACCCTAAATCCCTTCCCAAATATGTGCATGAGCCAACAAGGCCAAGCATAGCACACCTTCAATATTTCCTTTGCTCAATCACCACTTTTGTTCTTTTCAACATAACTGGAATAACCCATCAATATGCAAATAACCAGAAACCTCGCAAGTAGTTAACCATTCAATCCAATCATAGGCGGTGGGACTCTCCCACTTAGCTTGAAGTCACTATTGCATAACTCTAGAATTCACCAGAATTCTTAATCTCTTATTGACATAACCTCGCGCAATCTACCGCCAAAATTCTCGGAATTTTCCTGTAAAACCCCCTTTTTATACTCCAAATCATCGACCACCTTCGCACGACCGATCTTTTCGCTGAATAGCCAATAAAATTCTTTGCAGAAGCCTCGCCAACCACACGACCGCTAACCTGCTCACAGGGAATAACCCACCTGTGAAAATCACTTCCCGACATCTTCCAACGCTGCTGCACGGGGTACAAATACTACGACATTAATAACCCATCCTGAGTCCAAGCTCACTCTCCAGCTGCACGAATCCATTAACCGCTTATGAAAATCAATTAAATATGCGGCAACATCCTTCCAATTCAAAGTTATGTTGTATCCTTTTTCATTTCAGGTAGATCATTTCCGTCATATCAAATCTCCTACCGCATAATAGCCCATACTTCAAATTAAACCCGTAGACCCCAATCACCAATCACTAAAATTTCCCAAATCGATCCAAACTCTCATTAAGGTGCGCAGTCATCCTCCCACCAAGCCCATATGCAACTCCGCCACTCACCCACTTTGGGAAAACTCGCTTCCTTAATCAATTACTCGACCTGCACTTCTTATATCTGGCCTTCTAGAAGTTTTATCCACCGCCTGACACTTCACACGTGTCCTTCCTCATACATTGCTGCTTAATTGTTGCCCTAAATAAAATCTATTTTCGTAGCACTTGAACCCCCAAATTGCGACTAACTTTAAACCTTTCTGAAGATCATCCTTCTAAAGTCGTCGACATTAGAATCATCGACTCCATCCTGAACCACCGCACCTCGCGATCTCTGACCGTCACATCTTTAATACTGACTCGCAATATCCTACTTCAAAGGCGAATTGAAGAAAACCAGCACACCGAAAACTTAACATATTCAATCGAGGACGACAATAACATGTAGCCGATGAAAATTCCACCACACTTGAAAATACCAGGTCTTGTTACCCCCCAGCCCGAATATGAACATTCTTAGCCCGATTGCCTTTCCCCTGCCGGGAATAAAATATCAAATCTCTAGATCATGCACTGAGTAAACCTCCCTTCAAGTCATTCACTGCCCTGACAAGTAGGCAAACATCATACCTTCATATCAATACTGCGGGGAAAATAGTTCATAATCATCATGGCAACTTGTGCCTAGCCCCCAAGCTCTCAGAAATACCGCTACTGGGATGAAACAATAGAGTATCCTTTCACAAGACAACGATCATAGTCCAATCAACTATACCTGGAGAAACATCCCGCACCACATCTGTAGTACTATTACGATTCTTCAATTCTAGATTTATAACAAGCGCTTCGCATCGAATAAGATTGAGTAGGAAAGATACAAAGGCATAAGCCTCAAAGGAATCAAATCGCACGATAAGGAATCAAGAAGGAAAGTACTCATAACAGCCCTGCAGCCTCCTGAGGATAAGTACAGACGTCTCCGTACCGATCCGCGAGACTCTA
>MU681150.1:3690-38860 GCA_026770625.1 Nicotiana glauca | reverse complement strand
TTTTCAGATGTATTTTATTATTTATTTTTGTTACATTATTATTTTATTATATTTTTATTTATTATTATTTTTTTATTTTCCTAGTATTTGTTCTACCATTTTTTGATATTTTCCTAATTAATTTCCCCTTTTATCCTTGTTCATCCAATTTACCAACACTGGTATCTCACACGAGTCACAAATTATTGTAACAAAAATTATTTAATTTGATTTTGGAATTCTTTTACTTGGGGTAAAAATCACGTGCTCACACATGCAACACGTAAGATGCATCAGGGTGGTCTTTTCATATCCGGTTACATGTCCTAGACGGACCCAATCCCTGTGTTGAGTCCCCTAAGTCATATGCACGTGATGCAGATAAGCGCTCCTACTAAGGATTTGGCATGGAGTCAAGTTATTCTAGGTTCGAAATCTGGGTATGTGTTCTAGACTGTGTACCCGAGTGGACAACTCGAGTCGAGGAGGGGGCTACGTACCGGGAACCAAAAGGCCATCCGACTTAGTAACTTGTCCGGCCTCTTTCTTATTCAGGTATGACACTAACAGAATAGGGAGTCTCAACCAGTAAGCACATCCCCGGAGGTGAGAAGACAAGGGTTTCGGCGCAGTTTATACACAGTTCAGATAATATCAAACGGCAAAGCATTTAGCACATTTAGTAGGAAAACATGTAGGAAAATCAGATAAATCCAAACATAACAATTATTCTAAGCTCGAATTCTTAAACCTTGAACCGAAGTTCTGTGTTTGTTATCCCCAGCAGAGTCGCCAGAGCTGTCACACCTCCTTTTGTACTACCCGGCGCAAGGGCGTAAAGGAGTTTTTCCAATTAAAGGACAATCGGAACGGGATTTATTATCGAGATTTTAGAGTCGCCACTTGGGAGATTAATGGTGTCCCAAGTCACTGGTTGAATCCCGAACCGAGGAATAATATGACTCTGTTAACAGTCCGCGAACCAGAAATTCGAATAAGGAATTATGTTAACCCGGGAAAAGGTGTTAGGCATTCCCTAGTTCCGCTGTTCTAGCACAGTCGCTCAACTGTTGTATTTAATTTTATCTAATTTCAAAACATATTTTAGCTCATGTGCTTTTTAATCGTAAACCGCTTTTATTATTATTATTTTTATGAGAATTGCAACGTCGTGAAAACGCGTCTCGAACCACGCTACATCAATGCACCCGTGATTGTCGACACATTTCAACTCCGTTGAGATTTGGATTTGGGTCGCATAAATGCACACCCGAATTTTAGGAAGGTAATTTTATTAAGAGCGCGTCTAAAGTGTCTAACGCATCATTATCTTTGGGGAGGGCCGTGAAATTCACTAAACGGCTCATCCCGAATTCTAAATATTTTTAGTATAACATTTATCGAGGGCCCCGCAATTGACATTTTATTTGGCGAGGCTCATCTCATCTTATTTATTGGCCAATCCTAAAGTAAACTAAAATTTTCTACCTTTATTGTCTCAAGTTAAAAAAATCCTAATTAATTAATAAATTCACAGCCCTATTTACGAGAAAAGCTGCTCCAATGTATGGGCCTACAGGGATGCTACAGTCCCAATGCAACAGAGGGCCCAGTTCACCTTTGCAAACGCAGGCTAACAAACCCAGGGTCGAGCTTGGATGGAAACAATGCGACATTCATATGAATCTGAGCGGCCCAATCAATCCCAAAACCAACCAGCTAATTTCCGTGCAATTCAACAATTCAAAAAACAGGTGACAAATTGTCCTATTTATCTTTTCATTATTGAGCTTCTAAGTGTTACTAAAAGTAAAATCCAATTAAGAACAATTGTAGTAGCATTTCAACAGTATGACACTAATTCAAATTAACAAGACTATACTAAAACTCAATTACTTTCCTTAACATATACGTACTAATTTCAACTCATGCAAGTGAAATTCATGGATTCCAAAACATTCTCCTGTTCAATTTTTAGCTTACTTCTGATTTCAACAGTATACTACACAAACGACACCAAACTATTATGACTAATGAATAATCATAGTCCAAAATACAAACAGTCCTTGAATCAAACAATCCAAATAACTCAGAAACAATACTAGTTTGAATGCAGCGAACAACTAATTCAAAATATAACAAAATTAGCTAAAGTGCAATTGCTCAGCAGGAACTTCGCAGCAGTTTTATTTCATGATTTCCACAGGTAACGCTACATCAAATTGAGCTCAGTCGTGTACCAGATATTCAAATCACAACGAAAGGAAGAAGTGTCAGCAGCAACAACAGGTAAGGATCAACTAACAGCCCAGAAGTGCATTCAGCAATTTAGCAGAAGTTTGAAATAAAATGACTCCAAAAACTTAACCACAAGCAAATCAAATAGACTCAAATGCACTTGACATTACACCCAAGCATTCCAGACACACTCCAGCAATCAGAAAGCAACCAACCAATAGCTCGACTAACCACAATCTGATTTGAAAACCCAAATGTCTTCGAAATTGAACTTAAATGTTTCTGAAACTTCACTAGAGTAAAACTTAACCAAAAAACCAACTCAGGCAGACCCAAATCCACTCGGACCAGCTACCAAATACTTCTAAATATTTTTTAAAAAATTGAAATTAGAGCAGAAATAGAGAAATTCAAATAGGAATTGAAAATGAGCTAAAAAGGCAATGAAACAGTGAATTTTTGTGATTTGTTTTTTGTTTTTTTGTTGTTTTTGGATGTTTGAATATTTGAATTTCAGGTTTGGATCTGAAAATTAGAGAAGAGCTTGTTTTTGGGGGAATTTGATGGCTTCAAACTTGTAAATGAAGGCATTGAGGCTGCCTTTTATAGGCAAGAAATGGGGCAGAATGTTCTGGAGTGTTTTACTCATTTTTTCCCCTTTTTTATTTCAGAATTTAGTGATTAATCCCTGAATTTGTGGCTTGTTGCCCAAGTTACTGCTCTAAGAATTCTAAAACTTACACGAAGGCCCCCTTCTAGAAGGCCCTGGGGTGTTCTAGCTTTGTTTTCTACCTTTGGAATGACTATACTACCCTTATTTAGGTTCTGAAATTACTGTTCTTAACAAATTAGCCCTTTCCCATGCCCAAACTACCCTTTATTCATCTGAAATCTACTAATTTACCTCAATTAACCTCAACCCTCTATTAAACTAACTAAGAACACTATCAGCTATAACCACACAGATCAAATAACCAAGATTAAACAAACAAAACTTCAATCAGCCATTCAAAATCAAACAAAACTTCTAACTGAACAAGTTAAACTGATCACGAATCCTAAACCAAAATGCAGCGACTAATTGGTTAAACACATAATCAGACTACTTTGCATGAAGCAACTAATCAAAGAAGCCAAAATGCATTTACTAATTCTACCACGATTAACTCCGAATTGAACATAATTGACTTGACGAGCCAACACCCAATATTGACCAAAAGAGATGAAGAACAAGCAAACAAACACAAACTATCCTAATCGAATTGCTAGTTAAACAAACTGATATCAGAAAATGAGAGACAATGAAATCTAATCCTAAATTGATTAATCGGCAAACATGGTCATGAATTAAACTAATTCTAAGAACACTGAAATTTAACTAAACTAACTAACACAAAACAAAAATGAACAATATAAGCAGATAGGAAGAAAGAAACTCACTAATTTTGACCTCCCTATGGCTGACTGGCCTCGAACTTGGCTTTCAATTAATGTCGCGTGCTTATTTCGTCTGAAATAAACATATAACATTAGCTTAAAGTCAATCGAGCATTCGAATCCCCAAACAGACTTGATTTCAAAAAATCCTAGATTAACGATTCAACGAGTTCCGGTGATATTCGATGGAAACCAAGTGAAAATTTGGGATGAGGGAAGAGAGAAGATAGTTTGGTGTTAATTTGGTCGGATTTGGATGAGTTACCATTTTGGCCGGATTTTCGATTGAGGATTCGAGAAGTTCAGCTATGATTCGAGTGAAACTAAAGCCGGATTTGATTAGAGGGGGGAAATGAGATCCTATGGTGTAATGGGTGGATTTGGGGCATCGCCGCCGTCGGCGATGATTTTCGACCAGCGGCGGACGGCAGAGGATGGCGGGGACATGGTGGTCCGACAGTGGGCGGCGGTGAGTATGGGGATGGACGGTTTGGTCTCTGACTTTGTAAAGTGTATTATTACACTTTTATTTAAAATGATGGAACAAATCTGGACCGTTGGATTGGGGATGATGGACGGCCTGGATTACTCGAGCCAAAACAACGTCGTTTTAGGGGGGTGAGCTGGACCGGGTTGGGGTGGCTTGGGCTGTGGTTTAGACGAATTAGAACAGGTATTGGGCCTTTGGGCCAGGACGCGAATTAAACAAACAGCCCAAATGGCATTTTGACAAAGCCAATAAGTATTCTCTTCTTTCTTTTATTTATTTGTGTTTTCATTTTGTATTTGTTTTTTTTTAATTTATTTATTTATTTATTTTTGGTTTTATAAAAATGGAAAAGTAAAACTAAGACCTATTTTACTTCCAAAATTAAACTAATTAATTCCCGAAATTGATTTAAAATCTATTTTGCGATAAATTCAACAATTAACAATAAAAATGGAAAAGCGGGCTATTTTTGTTATTTTCTTCATATTTTGTTATAAAACAAACCAACCACTAATTAATCCTAAAATATGAAATTAAATCCTAAATGCAAATTCCAAATGTATTTTTCATACTTTCATATGAATTAAGATGCACAGATAAAATGCAACAAATCAGAAAATAACACAAAATTGAAAAAATTGTACAAATAACGAAAAATCCTTTTGTTTGAATTTCTGGGAATAATTTGCTTGGGGCAAAGATCACGTGCTCACAACTATGGCTAACAATCTATCTTCTTTCGATTTACCCTGATTGCCTTAGAAACAATAACAACTCCATTCAACACTTACCACACTCGTCCCGAGTGACCTTGAATCACGAGACCATGCTGTCTCAAATCCCACAAACCATTTCATACCTCCCAATTGCTACATCGCAAGCCAAAACATCACAGAACATTCTGTGCCTCTTCTCATAGGCTGCTAACAAGCTTGATTCTTAACCGTACCTATACGCTCAAAATCATTAGGCATCACACCTCATCTTGTGAATTTACTATGACCGTTGTTGAGAGCCACCCGCTTTGACTTGGCCCCGAATATAATCAACTCCATGAGCCTTCCATCACATGAATACCCTCTTGGCAAAGAACCCGCCGAATCACTTCCCTTGGAACCCGCATCTATACAAAGCAAAATCCTGAATCTTTCCCCAAGTCTGAACATGGGCCAATATGGCCAACGATAGCACATCTTTAATAATTCCTTTGCTCAAATTACCACTTATGGTATTCTTCCGTGACTGAGATAACCCCTCAATATGCTAATAACTAGAAACTTCGCAAGTAGTTAACCATGCAACCCAATCATAGGTGGTGGGACTCTCCCGCTTAGCTCGAAGCCACTATTACACAACTTTGGAATTTACTGGGATTCTTAATATCCTATTAACATAACCTTGCGCAATCAACCGCTAAAATTCTCGATATCTTACCATAGAAATCATTGACATTGGCACAGCTAGTTCGTTCACTGTATAACTAATAGAATTCTTCGCAGAAGCTTCGCCAACCACGCGACCGCTAACCTGCTTACAGGGAATGATCCACTTGTGGAAATCACTCCCCGGCATCTTCCAATGCTGTTGCACGGGGTACAATCACTACGACATCAATAACCCATCCTGAGTTTGAGCTCACTCTCTAGTTACACAAGTCCATTTATCCCTCGTGGACATCACTTAAGAGTGCAGAAACATCCTCCCAATTCAAATTTATGTTGTATCCTTCTTCTTTTCCGGCAGCTCCTTCCTGTTATATCAAATCTCCCACCGCATGATAGCCCATACTTCAAATTAGATCCGTAGACCCCAATTACCAATCACCATCATTATCAAATCACTCCAAACTCTCCTTAAGGCATATGGTCATCCCACTGCAAGCCCATATGCAACTCCGCCACTCTCCCACTTTGGCAGAACTCATCCCCTTAATCGACTACTCGACCCTTGGCCTCTTATACTCGGCCTTCGAGAAATTTTAGCCATAGCCTGAAACCTCCCCACATATCTTTGCTCATCCTTTGCTGCTCAGTTGCTGCCTTAAATCAAATCTATCTTCGTGGCACTTGAACCCACAATTGCTGCTAACTTTATACCTTTCCGAAGGTAATCTTTCTCGAACCGTCAACAGTAGAAACACTAATTCAATCCTAAACCACCGCACCCCTGCGATATCTGACAGTTGTATCTCCAATACTCTTTCGCAATATCGAAGATCATAACACCGACAAAATTAGTACGTTTAAATAGGACAACGAGACCCCATCATAGAAGAAAGCTCCACCACACTTGCAAATACCAAGTCTCATTACTTCCACCAGCCCATATCTGACCATCCTTAGTCTGATTGCCTTTCCCCTGCCTGGAATAAAATACTGAATCTCTTGATTATGCACTGAGTAATCCTCCCTTCAAGTCATTCACTGCCCCGACACGTGGGCAACATCCTACCATCATATCACTACTGCAGAACAATCGTTCATAAACATCATGGCAACTTGTGCCTAGCCTCAGAGCCTTCAGAAGTATCGTTACTAGGCTGAAATAATAAACTATCCTTCCATAAGGCGATGATAATAGCTCAGACGACTATATAGGGAGAAACATCCTGCACCATATTCATAATATCATTACATTTCTTCAATTTTTGATTTATAACAAGCGGTTCGCGTCACGTAAGATTGAGTAGGAATGAATTAAAGGCATACGCCTCCAAGGATCAAATCGCACGATAAGGAATCAAGAAGGGAAATACTCTTAATAGTTCTGCAGCCTCCCGAGGATAAGTACAGACGTCTCCGTACCGATCCGCGAGACTCTACTAGACTTGCTCGTGACTCGTGAAACCTAAGGGAACCTAGTGCTCTGATTCCATATTGTCACGACCCAAAATCCACTAAGGGTCGTGATGGCGCCGGACACTGCTGTCAGGCAAGCCAACCAAATTACTTAATCAAATTCTCGTTTTAATACTTTTGAAATCTAGGATTTTCCTTCAAAATTAGCAATTTAAAAGGTAATTGTCTCTAATCAAATTTAAATGATAAGCAGTTAATACAAAATACTTTAAAACCATCCCAGAACCTGGTGTCACAAGTGCATGAGCAATTTCTAAGGAATAATACAATACAATATTCGTCCGGAATACGGTGGATAGAAAGTAAATACAATTTACTGGAAGAGACTTCACTAGCTGCGGGCCGCCTCGAATAATGCAACTCACATAGTCCCCGAATCATCTGTGCTACTACGCCCAGTAGGCGACTCGAGTTACGTATACCTGTGCAACAAAAATGCACAGAAGTGTAGTATGAGTACGAAAACAATGTGTACTCAATGAGTATCCTGTCTAATCTCGAAGAAGTAGAGATGAGATGGTCAACTTCGACACTTACTAGTGGTCTAATAATGGTGTCAATAATACATTAAGTCGTGAATTTCTACAAGCATGATTTTTATCAATTAGAAGGAAACAAGTAAACAATTGTTCCTTTTATAGGAAATTCCCAAAACTTCTTTTTCATTAATTTCCAAATATTCTCAAGCCATGAAGAGGCAATAACAACTTCAATAAGTTTCAGGATAAGCAAAGCAAGCATGCGCATATTATGCCGAGACGACGACCCCATCCAACAAAAATAAACTGTGCACTTGACGACGGTCGATGGCGCACCTATAGATGAATCTATTTAATGTGCCGAGGCATTCGGCCCGTTCCAAATTTAAACACATACACACAGTCAATCAAGTATTCAACAAGGAACAATTATCCACAAAATAGACAATTCTCTTTTAAAGATTTTTTGAAAATAAAGTTTTATTTTTTGTGGAAATTCATTTACTAACTCGAGGTTATTTAAGCAATTCAAATGTCGATAAGTTTATAACTAATCCAAGTATAGCATGCTTTGGACTACCCGGACAATAGCATAATAGTAGCTACGCACGGACTCTCTTCACCTCGTGCATACGTAGCCCCCACAAATAGGAGCAATAACCAATTAACTCACCTCTAGGGACAATTCCCTCTTACAAAGTTAGAAAGGAGACTCACCTCGCTTCGAAGCCTATAATCCGATTCAAGAACGGGCTCAAACCTCCAATTTGGAGTCGGAAGATCCACAACTCAAGATGCTAGGTGGAAGTCTTCTCTCAAAGCTCCTAAAATTGCCCAAGGAATGAGTGAAAAATAAGCAAAAATGGCCTAGAGTCCGAATAAATAAAGGCCACTGCCCAGCGATTTTCACTTCTGCGATCCCACACATGCGAAACGAGGACCGCTTCTATGAAACTGGGCAAAAATGGCTGGACCGCTTCTGCGGTCTGAGCTTCGCTTCTGCAGAGCCGCTTCTGCAGATTTTGAGCCGCTTCTGCGGTTTCTCCTGGCCTGGACAAGGGCTGCTTCTGCGATGGATTGACCGTATCTGTGGTCCCGCTTCTGCGGCCCAAGAACCGCAGATGCGGTTATGACAGAAGCAACAACCTTCAGCAATTCTTTAACTTCCAAATTTGATCCGTTAACCATCCGAAATCCACCCGAGGCCCCTAGGACCCCAACCAATCATACTAACCAGTCCCAAAACACATTACGAACTTGCTCAAGGCCTTAAATCATATCAAACAACGCTAAAACTATGAATCGACCTCCAATCCAAGCTTTACAAACTTTAGAATTTCAAACTCCTACTTTCGATGTTTAAACCTATCAAATCACGACCGATTGATTTCAAATTTTGCACGCAAGTCATATTCAACATCATGGACCTACTCCAACTTCTGGAATTAGATTCCGACCCCGTTATCAAATAGTTCACTTCTGATCCAACTTCTCAAAAACCTTCAAATTTCTATCTTTAGCCAAAAGGCTCCAAAATGACCTACGGACCTCCAAATTCACTTCCGATCGCACTCCCAACTCCAGAATCACCATACGGAGCTATTCACGGACACGAAATCTGAAACAGACATCGATAATACTGAAATGCACTTCAATCCAAACTCATGAAAGTTTTTCTAAAATGCTAACTTCCACAATAGGCGACAAAGCGCTCTGGGGTTATCCAAACCCCGAATCGGGCATACGCCCAAGTACGAAATCATCATACGAACCTGGTGGAACCTTCAGATCTCGATTCCAAGGTGGTTTACTCAAAATTCAAATCCTAGTTCATTCTCTCAACTTTAAGCTTCTGAAATAAGAATTCTCTTTCCAAATCAACTTCGAACTTCCCGAATGTTCAATTCCGATTACGCGTACAAGTCATAGCACTTGAAATGAAGTTGCTCATGGCCTCAGACTATTGAACGATATGCTAGGGCTCAAAACAACCGGTCAGGTCATTACAGGCTGTGTGTTGATGGACTGGCCGTTACACTGCCCCAGTATTTGAAAGCTATGACCCGTCCCTAGAATTTGGATTTGCTGTGGCAGTATACTAGTTTCATACCACAGGGTGAGGCTGCATTTAGAGGGGGCAGTCGCATTTCTGTGATAGCTATCAGACAATAGATAGAGGTATTGCACACCGATATTACCGGCGAGATAGAGGATCTCCATATTCACCGGTACACGAGGTTGGCGTTGTTCCTTATTTTTGGGGATGTCTTGTTCTCGAATACTTTAGGAAATATAGTGAGTCTACACTTTCTGCATCATCTGCAGCAGCTAGATGAGTTACCCACCCCAGTACAGCTGGGGTGCTGCTGTTCTCGCATACCTGTACAGGAGTATGTGCCGGGATAGCATGGGTACCCAAGTGGACATATGTGGTTTCCTGCCACTTCTATAGGTGACAACATATTCAAATACTATATTCATTACTTTGAATTCTTTATAGTCAAAATGACGTTTAAATTTTATGTCAACCTTTTATTTTAGGTTTGGGCCTGGGAGCAGATCCTGCCGTTGTAGTCACCTCTACCACCAATAGAGTCGCGTGTAGCACCTCCATTTCTCCCTATAGCTAGGAGGTGGGTTCTCCAGCGTGGGAACTACTGAGGCAATGATGCTCATCATAATCTCCCCCTTCAGGGATGTGTTGGATATGCTGGAGGCCGGACAGGTAAATATGTACCTAAACATACTTGTTATAAATTCACTTGTGTTGCGCATACTCACTTTTATGTTATTATTTGATAGTTCATCTGGATGCCATATAGCGACAAGTTGCTAGCTGATCTGCTCGATTATTGCTCGGTCGACAACTGCTTTGGAGCACATCCGTCCCGATGATGTGCCTCGATTTTGTGGAGTATCATGCCACAGAGCATGTACTTCGACAGTTTGACCGTCCCCAGACTATACCGAGGGAACCAGCATGGGTGGATACACATTATCAGCGGGATGATCGTTCGAGGGTGGACGACGAATTTGTAGGATGGCTAGAGGCACAGGTCCATATTTGGGACCAGCGAGAGGACTTGATTCCGCCACCACCTTCACAGATCCAGGAGTTTACTATTGAGCTCTATACATCATGGTACCGCTGTCACACCTAATTGATGATTAAGAACCCCATTCATATACCTGGCGGTCGGTTCAGGCCATACACCGGGAGGCACGAGGCACTGGTATGTTTTTGTGGGATTAGTCTTATAATTGTGATATAGAGTTATTTAATTAATATTTTAAATGTTTTGCAAGCTATTGGGCATCACATGTTCTACTAGTTTGGACAGGAGATGCAGTAGCATACCGACAATGCTGCTATTTTTGAGTTTGGCCGGCGGGTGGAAGAGCTGGCTCTCTAGACCCTGCAGCGAGCCGGGGAGAGTGCGAGGTTGGATCACGAGGCTGAGTATGAGGCACTAGAAGAGCACCATCGGGGTAGTCCTGTCCCACAAGGCAGGGGTCGGGCACAAGTCAGGGCTGCCGCACGAGGCAGGGCTGTCCCACGAGGCAGGTCTATCCCACGGGGTCGCGGGGGACGGCGAAGAGGTAGTCCACAACAAGGGGGTGTTGAGGCACCTATCAGCCCACCTGTTAAGGCACCTGATGAGGATCTTGGATATGATCAACCGGGTTATTTCCCTCAGCTAGACGAGCCTTCTAGCAGCATGCCATCGTACAACCTTCAATTGGATCTGCCAGCATCGCAGGTCACCCCGTCATATCCATTATCGATCATGGGTACATTCAACGGAGATGTACACCAGTTCTTTTCAGGCCTATCTACCGCAGATGAGAATCGGCCGACCTAAGACGTGGATGAAAGGCACAGGTTGAGTTATGCCTCATCCTCAGCAATTGATGCGGATCTACCACAGGCGTAGGTATGTTTCTATTACTGTAAAATTTCAAATTTTTTCTTTTCCTTAATGATTTTCCATAAATTAATTTTTAATTTTCTTATTAAGGCTTCATCCCAGCCCATCACGGAAGCCACTGTATGCGATGATGAGGACACCGCTGATGCTTATACTCAGGAGGCCGACGAGACTATGGTGAGAAAATATTTTTGACTTAACACATACATTACTAATATACATTTTCATATGCTAAGCTTAGTAATTGTTTTGTAGGTTGCTGACGGCCCGACGACCCCTTCAACCAATCCTGCCAGTTGTACTATTGATGCTGCTGTGCATCGTCACATAAAGATGCGACTTGATGATGATGATCCTGATAGTTTACCCAGGCAACATGGGATGCGACTCAAGCCAGCGTCTGCACTAAAGCACACAGGCTGCGGGACACATTGATTTATTTTTGTTTGTATTTTCTATAAATACTACATTATGTAAAATAATGGCAAGAATTGTATTTTAACAATAATTTTATTTTAACAGAATTTGAACAACAATTTTATTTTAACATTACAACACAAACACAATTGTAGCAAACCTAACATAACATAAATTCAGTACAACTAATGAAAACACATGACAATGAAAACATAAAGATACACTACTACGCTCAACATGTACATGCCATTATTTAGTCACGACTGCCTAGTATTCTCTGCTCCAACCATTTGAGTTGGTCTAGTAGCTTATTTTTTTCTTCTTCCACCTTATTGAGTTTCGCCTTCAACTCTGCAACTTCTTGTTTGGATTGTCGCTCTCTTTCCCACTGCTTCAAATACAAATTATGAAGATCTTAGAGCTTGTCTTTGTAGTATTCTTGCTGATAGTGTTCATCAATCCATACCTCAAAATTGCATGCAGGTTCATTGGGTTACCTATAAAAATTGTTCATACACGCCTAGTACCGGCGTCCAGCTTCTTCCTAACAATCATGCATCATGCTTTTTTTGCCGCACTCGCACCTTAAGACATAAAGGGGTTGTTGAGACATTTGTTAAGAGAAACCTTGGTTTTAGGAAAATATTTTCTATTGGTTATTGTTCAGCGTAGAAAATAACTAGAATGTGCCCATTATTTATAGGCAAGATTTAATACAAAACGTAGTATTATACCACGCTTTACATATTAAATTTTTCTGAGATGAACCAGCTTCTTCACAGTCAGTTCAGCTTTTTCAGACCGACAAGACAACACACAAAATATAGTATTATACCACGCTTTACATATTAAATTTTTTTAACGCGAAAAACTTTTTCACAGTCGGTTTAGTTTTTTCAGACCGACAAGACAACTCACAAAACGTAGTATTATACCACACTTTACATATTAAAATTTTCTAAGACAAAATAAATTTTTCACAGTCGGTTCAGCTTTTTCAAACCGACATGACAACACACAAAACGTAGTATTATACCACGCTTTACATTTAAAATTTCCTAGGGCAAAACATCTTTAGTTATTTTCTTCGGTTCATTTTTAAGACAGCGACCATTTTAAGAGGCAAATTTTCAAGAAGGATAATAAAGGATGTCTTCATTTTATAATTTTTTTTTTAATTTTAAGATCGGTCTTCTTTACTAACACCAATAAGTTGAATATTTGAACTAACATATCATCATCCCAATTGATAATTTTATTTGATAGATAGTGCAACATACACAAGTACTGACACGTATTACAAAAAAAACAATACGAAAATAAAAGACTAGCTGTATCCTTGATAGTTGGGTACATACGACGAACTTGGACCAGGTGCTAGAATACCACTGCCACGCACACTAACCGAAGGACATTTACGACGGTCGTGTCTTCTTTGCGAGCAGATGCCATATTTACGCGCATAAGCGGTGTCACCAACATCCATTTGGTTCCATATACGCGTTCTCTTTTGCACTTGCAGCTTGTGCAAATAGTCCTTGTTACATATCATTTTAAGAGTTTCCGGCAGCCAATAATGCTCAGCACCCAATGGCTGCAACTGTCCAGTATACGTGTCTACGTATGCAGCAACGCTGTATTGCCTATCAATATAGTTGGTTGCCCCTAAACCAACTTGTTGAAAGCACTTCAAGGCATGTGCGCACGACATGTGGTAGATGGTCCATTTTCCACATGAACACAACCTGCTGGCTTCATTCACCGTCTGCAGATTATTCCCCCGGTGTCTGTGGATAGTGGTCTTAACTTCGAAAATACCCCGGTCGTGATCGTACTGTAAAAAATGAATGCCAATGTGCCCGCCTCCTCTACCTTTCAAATCTTCTCATAGTTATTGGCATAAATTGAAAACCTCTGTCCATTAATGCCGATGCAGCTCTATGCCTTTCAACAAACCTCTCCGCAATCTGTTTGAATATCATGCAGACCATGACAATGACAGGAAATCCACGGGCAGACTTCAACAAGCCATTGAATGACTCCGACATATTTGTAGTCAGGGCTCCCCATTGTCTGCCTCCATCAGCATGCAATGTCCACATGTGAAGATCATGTCCCACTAGCCAAATATAGGCTCGTAGATCTAACTACCAGTTCGCTTCCATGCACCTCGTGAATTGCACTGTTGGTGCTCACTTGCAGCCATCCACATTAAATCATGCAAGGCCTTTTCGTGATATTTCTTTTGGAAATTGGCCTTCATGTGCCTCATACAGTAACGGTCACTACTAGATTTTATTGCTACGGTTTTGGATCCGTTGCTATAGGTGGTCTATTGTTACGATTTTAACCGTTACTAATAATTATTAGAACTATCGAGACACTTAGTAACTGAACCGTTGCCATAGTCTAAAAATCGTTCCTATCGAGGTATATATGGCAACACTTTATGTAACCGTAACAATAACTCAATATATGGGAATGGTTATTTCTATTGTTACGGGTATTAATTCTCTTTTTTTTCCACCAAAATTTTTACTACCCGCTAAAATATTGAAAGGGCCCGCCATCTAATTTTCTTCTTTTTTTTAGTATTATACCTGATAAAATATGAAATACACTAAACCCCTAAAAATAGCTAATAGAGAGCTGTCTCCTCCAAAATTGCTCCTCCAGTACTCCCAAAATCGCCTTCAAATCATATCAAAATCAGCGAAAATCCATCAAAATTCCAAAATATAGCGAATTAGAGAGCTATTTGCGGGATTGAAGAGCTCTCTTCGCAATTGGGATCGAGATTTGCCTCGCTGCGCGCCTGATTCCGCTATTAATTTAGAGAGACCAAGCGCAACTTTTTAGGGCTTCTGTTCTTCTGTAGATCATCAACAATTGTGTTCCTTCTGCGGTAATTTGTTTTCCTTCAAAGAGACCACATCAGCAAATCCAGTCGAGGCCGTGCTAGGCTGCTGCTCTTCGTAATCTCCTTCTCGGGAAAACTCGGCTGAGAAATCGAGTGGTAAGCACCTTTCTTCTCTCTGTATTTACCAATTGTAAGAATCTATTTCTCAATTTGGACTGTATGTTCTTGTTTTTGGCTGAATATATTGTGTCTTTGAGTTTGAATATGTGACCTGCAAGCTCTCTACTCCTTGAAGATTCCCCACATCTATAATATCCAACAGCTAGAAGATAAGTTTTTCTCGCTTCTGTAGTGGACTATTTGAGTTTCCAAGTGAAACTGCAAAAAAGAAAAAAGAAATAGAAAAGATTATAATTCTCGTAAAATGAACCCTCAAGTAAGTTATTCATTAGATACATAAATATCCAATACTATAAAACAACCAAAGATGAAAAGTGAACCATATTTTTGTAGGGATAATACTTGCATTCTTAAAAATAACATTTATTTTACAACGGTTCAAGAGTAACGTGACTTTTGATTCTACGAACTTTACCTCCTAAAACCATTTATATACAACAATATAGTTACTAAATCCTCTAAGCAATTAGGAAAGACAGCAGGGAAGGATTTGTTGGCGAACAAGTTGACGTACCCAAAGATGATTGACATTGAAAAATCCAAAGAATATGCTCAAAACATTAGCAAGGAAGCTAAGGAGTAGGTTGTTGGTTTTGATCCAGAAAAGGCAGCTCCATTACTTGCTATGGCAAATTTTGTTCATCGGCAAAAATGATCTCTTTAGGATGATTATGCCTGTATTATTTAAATTTAGTTGTGAGCATTTTTTTATCTAAGTAGGGAGTGGTGCTCATTCAGTTCCTTGAATTCTATCATGAAATATGGGTGATGCTTAATTTCTCTATCTAAAACTGACCCTTCTAATGTCCAAAGGGACAATGTACTCAATCTTGACTTCATATGTCAAACTTCACCTGTTTGCTGAAATGTGCTTTGCTTTTTCATTGGATTGGAAAAATGACTGTTAACTAGCAATGTTGTAATATAGTAGGTTTTGGCAAGCACTTAACAACAGGCAAAGAGCTTGAGTGGTAAAATAAAAAGAGGGATAAAAACTAAGATAAGAGTGATAGAAAAACAGAAATTTTTCATGGACTTAATCTCATCTTGTTCTTTCTATGTTGAGTGGATCTTAGCCTTGATTCTTTGGTGATGTTTATGAGGTCCAACTGTCAAAGCTTGTTGGAAGCATTTATCTCTCTGTCATTTCTACCTTAACGTAATTATTGCACAGACATGCATTTATGATGCTTATTTTTTGTCGTCCTCTCTTATGCTACAACTAGTCTATGTATCTTGTTTCAGTGATTAGTGAACGCCGACTTATAAGACATAGAGTTCCTTCCCTAACTGCCTAACCTAAAGACAAAAAGATAAAACAGAAAAAAAACATTCTGTATAGACGCAAGGTGGTGTGTGGTAATGAGTTATGAGCCTAAGAACATCATGTCTGGAAATGCAAGGGGTCTTGGGTAGTGAACATGAGTAATGAGCCTGACATCATAAAGGATAGATAGGTTCCTGCTTGACACCTACTCTTGACATGGTGTTGAGTCAAATTCTATTGCTGGAAACATGTCAAGTTTGCTGGTTAGTAACTGGGACGAGGTATTCTACCATGGAATACTATTGCCCTTTTTGATCAGTCCACTTAGCATAAGATTGTCTAAAAGGATTTAGATAAGCTGCTTTTGAGCAATGTATGAAAATCAGTATTTCTCCTACCTGGACATGAATATAACATAAGAATCTCTAATAAAATCTAGGTCAGACATGACTTGGATGTGACATGTTTATACACTTCCTTATTTCTCATTCATAATGTAGTTAATGCATATAAATATGCATATACTTGTTTCCTTTATGTTTTACCTACCTAGTAAAAGGTTATCAAATTTTCTAAGGTTACACTTGAACTTATTTTCTCTCTGTGAGGTTATTTCCTCGTCTATCTTATCTATGTTAATCAAGAAAGTGTTGAATCGGAAGGAGGCTGAACAGAAAGAGTAAGTTCTCGTTTTTCTGCTCATGTCTTTCAACTTTTATCTTTTTCCTCTTTCCATACATAGTTTTGCCTCTCTACCTTTTCTTTTCATACTTCTCCTTTTTTCAGTAATATGTACTCATCTTATACTATTTCGCATCTATTTTTTTGAATCTGGCACTAATTTTAATAGTCATGAATCAAGAAGGGTGTTCAAGCAAAAACAAAAAAATATCCAACCGCATTCCAACTGGATCACTTGCATCTTTGCGAAACCAAAAGGTTTCATCGTTGACAACAAAGAGAACCTCTCAAGCTATAAGGTCTAACGAAAATGAAGAAAGACAATCAGAATCTCGATCACTTGCATTTTTTCAAAATCAATCATTGACAACAAAAAGAACCTTTCATGAAAATGAAGAAAGACAATCAGAAGTTGAGAAGGTTTCACAAAGATCTTAACTGCAAGAAAAAGTGCAGCAAGTGCCATTGATTTCTACCTCTTCTACAGCATAAGGAGTACAAGAACAAGTGCGACAAGTACCAATGGATTCCATCACTCCTACATCACAAGCTGTGCATGAACCATCTGAGGATTCTACCAATCATGAAGCAATTGAACAATCTGAGGAACCAGGTAAGTATATATAAATTTAATCATAAAATAAAATAACATTGGTGTTTGGTGATTATCCTTGTTTTGTATTAGTGCAGGTCCTTCCATGCCAAAAAAAAGGCCCTACTCAAATGCAAAGTGTGCACAATAGAAAGGACCGTAAAATAATCATGGTAAATGAGTTCAATCAACCCATTGGTCCTACTAAGGAAGTTGTGAAAGAGTTGGGTAGCTTCCTCGGCACATTGGGAAGGAATGAGACCTTTTGTCCTCTTAATGCATTTGATTAGAGGAAAGTTGTCACGACCCGGATTTCCCACCATCGGGAGTCGTGATGGCGCCTACTGTTGGAGCTAGGCAAGCCAAATTACCCCTTTTGAAAAACAACACAACAGTAATAACAATAATAAACCTTTAAATGAAAGTGGAAGTCTTTTATAGCATAAGTAAATGAAAACCCAAAATGCGGAAATTTGATATTTTACTACCCAATACTGAAGTCGCTATCTCACGAACTACTAATGAATACTACAAACAAGTCTGAATAGAAAGAAATACATAGTGTCTATCTCGATACAATGAAAACAAACAGAAGATATAGAAGAAGGGACTCCGGCCTGCGAACGCCAGCTAGGCTACCTCGTAGTCACTGGACTGAAGTCAGCTCCCACTCGACGTGCTACTGTTGTGGTCCAAAAGTTGCTCCGGTACCGTGATCTATGCAAAAAGCACAGAAGTGTAGCATCAGCACAACCGACCCCATGTGCTGGTAAGTGCCTGGCCTAACCCCGGCGAAGTAGTGACGAGGCTAGACAGGACTACCAAATCAACCTGTACAGTTCTATATATGTATGTGAAATAAAAAGGAAAGAATACCAAAACTAAACAGTTAAAGGGAGGGAAACATGCTATGGGGGAGCACAATCCGGATATAAAAGTCATCAACTTAAATAAGAAACAGGGCACACAATAATTAACAGAGATAAGAAATCCAACAATTGCACGGCATCAACCTTCGTGCTTTTACTCTCATCCTCACCCAAGGCAATCAAATAAAATGCACGGCATCACCCTTCGTGCTTTTCCTCACATAACTCTCACAATAATGGCACGGAATGACCCTTCATGCATAATATAATCATCAATACCACGGATGTCCCTTCGTGCGAATATAATCAAACATGGCACGGAATGATTCTTCATGCATAATATAATCAACAATAGCACGGAATGTCCCTTCGTGCGAATATAATCAACAATGGCACGGAATGACTCTTCGTGCATAATCACTCTTCCTCACCCAAACAACAATCACAACCAAACGGGCGAGGGAAATAAATAATAACAAGAAATGTCCCGGCAAGGGAGCAATGACAATCACTTACAAATCCCGGCAAGGGAGATAATCACCTCTCTTTCCAATTCTTTCATTTCTTACTCGATAGTATTTTATCATTTGAGCCAATGCTCCAAAGAAATTCACAATTCATAATTTATCCTCAAGTTTTTCACATTATGTAGAAAATCATTAATTGCCTTTGAAGAGTGCCAAAGTACACCAAAACAAGTACTAACAAAGACCCACGGTCATACTAGACACCAGTGTATAGATACTCGTCACCATACCTATACACCGTACTCTATCATTTAGCAATTAACAATAAATAATACTCTAATCCTATTCCCTCAAGTCAAAGTTAGATCAAACACTTACCTCGGTCCAAGGAATAGCAATCAACTCTCCAATACCACCTTTCCTCTACAATACGACTCCGAAACAATGGTATCTAGGCATAATTAATTCACTAGCATCAATAAAGGCTCAACAACATAATCCCATAGCCTAGAAATGAGTTTTCTAGCATTCTTCCAAAAATACCATAATTCGACACCAAGCCCACATGGTCCAAACACGAGGCTCGGACTAAAACCTAGTCACCCATAACCCCACGAGTTTAAATATATAATTTGTTTCAAGATTCGACCCCAAATTGAGGTTGAATCATCCAAAATTCCCAAAACCCTAACTCTACCCCCAACCCTTAATTTCTACCTTGAATTCATGATTTAGGGCTAGGAAATTAGTGATTAGTGGAAGAAATTAAGAGGGAAATAAGCTAAGAACACTTACCCAAGAGGTTATGGGGAAGAAGCTCTTCAAAATCGTCAATGGAGTGTTTGAGGGAGGAGCTCGTGTGAAGAAATAGCAAAATCCCGTAATGAGTGTTCTGTTTTTAAGAAAATTCACTGAAGGAATTTAACCCTATGCGAACGTTGGACTAGGTCGCGTTCGCGAAGAAGGCTGGTCGGGTACTCTATGCGTTCGCGAAGGCATCATGCGAACGCGTAGAAGGGACGTTGAGGGGGGGCAAGCTTGGCCTATGCGTTTGTGAAGGTATGTATGCGAACGCGTATATGGGGTTGGAAGAACAGTGCGAACGCGAGGGTGTACCGCGAACGCGAAGAAGGCTAAAGGAAACCAGAAGTGCGAACGCGGGACAGGGTCGCGTTCGCATAGGGCAACAGACCTGTGTAAAAATTGCAGAAATTATGACCCTTCCTAAGTTCCAAAAACACTCCGAACCACCCCCGAAATCACTCCCCAGCCCTCGTGCCTCCCAACCAAACGCACACACTAACTCAATAACACCCTACGAACTTAGTCGAGCGATCAAATTGCCAAAATCACATTGAAATCAAAGAATCAAGCATCAAAATCATCATTTTCATTTCAAAGTTCTTAAACTTCTAACTTTAGATAATTAGGTCCGAAACACGTCAAACGATGTCCGATTTCGACCAAACTTCACAGAAAGCGCTTAAACAATATATAAGACTTGTACCGAGCGTCGGAACCAAAATACGAGCCCGATACCATAGTCTTTTAATCAATTTTTATTTCAATTTTCCTTAATAATTTCAGAAAAACTATTTAACAGAAAAGTTCTTTTACTCAGGTTCTAGACCTCGGATTTCGACTCTGGGCACAAGCCCGAGTCCCATATTTTTCTACGGACCCTCCGGAACCGTCAAATCACGGATCCAGGTCCGTTTACCAAAAATGTTGATCGAAGTCAACTTTAACCATATTAATATCAAAATTCTTCAAATTTTTCACAGATTTCACATATTTCAACATAAAAGCTTTCCGGTTGCGCGCCCGGACTGCGCACGCAAATATCTTGCTTTCTGTTAATTTTTTGAAGCCCAATTGTTAGGATTTTATTTTCGTTAGGGTGTGGCTAGTGTGAGTCTAAATTTTTAGAACGAATGTTCGTATAGATAATCTGCCAAAGATGATTTTTCAAAAAGGTCAGTCTTTTAGTTATGTTTGCTTTTGACATCTTGAATTTATTAAGTGATTAGACTTATGTATATCTTTTGTATGGTTGACTAAGTACTAGCAAAGCTTCTACATTGGTTAGTACATTCTTAGACGCTACGAGTTTAGTAAAGCTGAAGTAGTATGTTAATGTTTTTCTCAATTTGTGTAGTTTATTGAGTTGTTATGTTAGCGAATTGGAGGTAGGGTCATGGTTGGTGCTTCATCTCCTGCATCAGCATTATTAAGCATCTCGAAGAAATTAATGTTTAATTTCTGCCACTGTCATGCTTTTCAAAGTAAAGTTGGTAAACTAGTCATATTTCGTGGTGCACTCTCTTGTATTTCTGCAACTTTTTAATGGTCGACGAGAGTGAGTAGTGAGCTGAGTTGCAACATAATAAAATGATAAACAAATCATGCCCTTTATGTGGCAGCCTCAATCTGAGTTATATTCAGTATGCTTATAAGTTTTAGGGCAGCATAAAAGAGTATAAACCATTGGTATGGGCTATAATACATAATTCTGAACGGGCAAACTCACATTGTTGTATATGTAGGCTACTTTCGTTAGTTTACTGGTTGGTTCTCTTGTTTGGGTGGAGGATCCTAATGAAGCCTGGGTAGATGGGGAAGTTTGGACGTTAATGGTTCAGACGGAAAGGTTCTCTGCACTTCTGGTAAAACGGTAAGTGAGCACATGGCATCTTATTGTAGGAAAGAAGTAAATGATGAGCTGGTTCATTCAACGAACAGGACATTAAGTTGTATCTTGATTATTTTTTCTAACACATTGGTAATCAAGCAGAGCTTTGGGATATGACAAACCTCGTTCATTTAATTGCTGAAATCTGTGGCAGGTTGTTGTTAAGTCTTCTAATGTCTACGCCAAAGATGCTGAAGCTCCACCTTTTGGTGTTGATGACATGACGAAGCTGGCTTTTTTGAACGAACCAAGAGTCATGCATAATTTAAAGGCTAGATAAGATATTAATGAAATATATGTGACTTTCTTATCATTTTTTAAGATCTCTCTTTTTAATGTTCCTGAGTAATTGTCTTTAATGAAGTGACCTAATAAATGATGATTACAGACATATACAGAAAATATATTAATCGTTGTCAATCCTTTTAGAAGGCTACCTTACTTATATGATACACATATGATGACCCAATATAAAGGTGCAGCTTTTGGGGAGCTAAGTCCTCACCCTTATGCTGTTGCAGATGCGGCATACAGGTTTGTGCTTCTCTGTTGTTTATGAACCAAACAGCCTATTTTGAAATTGTCATTTAAAATATATTTACTATGGATGCAGACTTATGATCAATGAAGGAGTAAGTCAGTCAATATTGGTTAGTGGGGAGAGTGGTGCTGGTAAAACAGAAAGCACCAAGCAACCTATGCGCTATCTTGCTTACATGGGCGGGAGAGCTGCGGCTGAAGGTAGTAGATCAGTCGAGCATCAAGTCTTGGAGGTGATAAATCTTACACTGTTGTACCTAGAGCGTGGACAATTGATTGTCGATAATTGTTATTTTTGTAGAACCAAATATTATCAGTTGCCATCGAATCTTAATCTGATCTTCGCGATGACTGCATTTTTGCTTATTGCAGTCTAATTCTATTCTGGAAGCATTTGCTTATGTCTATTACTAGCAGCCAAGAATTATTGTTTCATGCTAGGTTTCTCTTAATTAGCAGCCAAGTTTGGAGCATAGCGCTCAAGTCGTGTGATAATTTTTCATGAAGTGATAGGAACATTTGCCATATGTCTGCAACCACTGAACAATGCAAAAAAAGATGATTTACTGACTCTGAAATCTTATGACACATGTAACATCTGTTCACCATTTGAAAACTCCTTCTACAAATCTTGAGTTAGGATAACTTCTTTGAGGGATGTCCATGTAAAGCACACGACTTTAGTGGGGAGTTTTTTTTCCAGATTAGTTTCCGAGGCCAATGATCAATAACTTCATTTGATACACACATTTTGTTGTACGTTGCCTTCACTGAATAAGTGCCCTTACTGGTGTTGTCCCACCTTAGGATGTCTGCGGTTTGTGGGTGCATCGTGAGGTCTTCAAGTATCCTGTATAGATCAAAGATAGTGGTGTGCATTCGATTTATCGGTTCGATTTTGACACTTATCGATAATTACTTATCGATTATCGATTTGTACATATGCTTATCGTTATCGTTTCAATAAGGTTTCGATTTTTTCGATTTCAATTTATCGATTTTGGGGGCTTATCGATTACACCAATAAGAAAATTTACGGGATTTCACGGAAAGTATATCGCTTACAAAAAGAATAGTAAGGGACAACAAGCACATGCAACACCATTTATAATATAAAAGAAGCTAAAATAAGACGAACACCATTTATAATATAAAAATTACGTCAACAAGCACATGCAACAAAACTAAAGTAAGGGATCAAATGTATGTCACCAACACTCCAACGGTATTAAAAAAACAAAACAAAACAAAAACACATAATCACGGCTAATTATGTTTTCCATTAATTTGAACTTCATTCCCTTGATCTTTAAATATGATCATTCCTTAAATGTGGTAGAGGAAATAATAGGGCGGGGGACTTAGGGTAAAGGAAAGGGTATAGATTAGGGAAAATAATATTGTATAGCCGCTTTCAAAACAGTAGCAGAATATATATACATTCTGTATGTTATATTAATCTACACAAATAGGTAATTACTCATTTAACAAGTGTCTACAGTCTAGGGGTGTGCATTCGATTTATCGATTCGATTTTGACCCTTATCGATAATTACTTATCGATTATCGATTTGTACATATGCTTATCGTTATCGTTTCAATAAGGTTTCGATTTTTTCGATTTCGATTTCGATAACAATAATCGATTCAATTTATCGATAAACCGATTCAAATGCACACCCCTAATCAAAGAGTTCGTCCAGTTCCCAATCCTGCATGTTCCTTTTGAATTGAATAAGAAGTATAGACTTACGAATAAGAACTCATTTTTGCCAGGTTTGTTTTTACTTGCAACACTCAATCATCATCATTACCAATAACAAGATCATGTACAGGGAAACAAGTTAGTAGAAATATTGCCCATATGGAGTTTTTATCTGCTAAAAGATAGAAAGGGAAAAGATATTATTTATATTTAACATGTAGATATTTTGCTTATCATTTCAACCCTTTTATTACTTGAGCTTTGTATCATTGTGTGACACAAGTTGTCCTTTTCCCTATAAGACAGCATAAGTGGAAGAGGCATATATTGTTTGATTTATGCTTTTATATTGCAACTTTTCCCTTTCTCTCCATCTATATGTGATTTCTTCCTCTTTTTTATGAGTAGCTACACTTTTTTTCCATATATTCATTCATCTACTGCAATATAAGCTTCATACTTTTGTAACCTATCAATTGCTTTTTCTACCTAATATTTTTCTCTGATAAAAGCTACTCATTGCATAGGATATGAGTCTGTCTGCTTTATTTTATCATTTGGCTGCAGTTACGTTAGTCTGTATCTTTAACCTTTTGCTGCCTAGATGATAACTGTTCTGGCTTGACAACGTGAAATGTAGTTAACAATTGCTTCTGCTTAAGCTCGACATCAAACTCTTGTTTGTGCTTTTTCTTGACAGTTCTTAAGAAAAGGGTTTTTTGATTCTTTATCAACAGCACTTGAATTTTGAACCTATGCATACTGAAAGACCAGGGGAGCCGATTGCATACTTGAAAAAAATATTGCAGTTTTGTGAGTTGGAAAAAAGCTTTTCTGAAATTTTTTGATTTTTGAAAATTCATTATCGAAATTTTGTCAAAAACTTGCAAAAATTCATGGACAAATATATTTTTGATTTATTTGTTTGAAAAAGAGAAAAAGAATTTTATGGATAAACGGGACCTTACCGAAAATAGAAAATGTAAGTTCCTAGTTAAGTTGTTATAATTATATATTCCAAACTGAAAATAGCTCTTACTGAGATATTTTGTGAAGTACCCCACCCATTGTTCCAGTGTTTTTGATGGGATTTTCGGAGTATTTCATATTTATTCTAGACATCTCGTTATAGGTTAAAAAGTTCAGATTTACAATAGAAACAATTTTAGTATAGGGTAGTAATATGATAAATCACCTTTAGAATATACTCAATGTAACTATGAAAATTAAAATTAATCCTTTCATCTCAATTTATGAGGTACTTTTGCTTAACAAGAGTCAATTTAACTAATCTTTAAAACTAAATTCAATTGGATTAACATACTGTTTTAAAATAAAATTTAGATAGTCAAAAACTATAGAAAAATGCTATAATTTGCAATTCATCCCATGTCACTTTGATGAAAAAATACATGTTAAAATGATGGTTAAAATTCAGATAGTTAAAATATTTGAAAGCTAAAAATATCACATAAATAAGAACAAAGGGAATAGTATATTATATGAATAATTCTTTTATTGAAAGTTTATCAAAAGGAACGTGCTTAACACGCGTCAGATAGGAAAATTTTGATCATATAGCAAAAGCAGGGCCGGATGAGCACACGCTTTAGGCCCCTAGTTTTTGGGGACCCCACTTTTTAACCTATAAGTTTATTTAAAAAAATATAAATTACTTTCAACAAATTTTGTATGCATACTTTGATTAAAAGGACTTCATGAATATATTATTTATAGAATAATGTTAACAGTTCATATAAGTTTTCTTGATAGAAAGAAGCTTTTTTAAAATTAGAAATAATTTTAATATTGGTAATGTTGCTGGAGAGATATTGAATGAATTAGCTATATTTTCAATTGAAAAAAATTATGAGAAGAAATTGATTATAAAATAATTATTCATAATTTTGTATCTCAAATAAAAGCTAGAAAAATTAAAGCTCTTATTGAACCCTCAAATTGAGTTGAGCCGCCGTTGAGCAAAAGTCTATTCCACACCCAACCGCTCTCATTAAAGTCATTTACTAACAATATAATATAGCCAAATATAGACCAAATATCCTATTTAAAGGAGCCAAAACCACATAAGAAAATCATCCCAAAAAAGCAATTGCTCCTTAAAATAACTTTCTTTTAATTTACTTGAATCATGGGTTGTGGTGCAACTCATTTGAGCTTGGCACTTAGCCTTATGGCTCTTGCCCTAGCTGGCATCTCTATATACAAGAACACACATGTAGCCACAGTTATGGAAGATTTTGATGTCAAAATGGAGTCGGAGAGCAGTATTTTGGAGCAAAATTCAGACATGTTATCTCAGGAATTTTGCATTTTTGCAGCTGTTGGAACAGTTGTGGCTCAAGCCATTAGGAGAGAGAGACGAATGGGAGCGTCTCTCATTCGTCTCTTCTTCCACGATTGCTTCGTCGATGTAAGTTCTTTCATCCTCTTAACATCGATAGGGTAAAGAATTTTATATTATCATCATATTTTACCCTATTGTAGCTAGCAAGTAACTACTTTATTAGTCAGGTTATCTATCTCGTTTTCTGTAAATAGTAAGTTGTAATTACCTTTTAGATGAGATTATAGTATAAAAGTTCTTCTATACTGTGAGCACTGATCTTAAGCATTTTGCACTTCTTACAATTTTTTTTGTTACTATTTCTTTGGCCTTTCGCTATCTAAAGATCAATTTAGGTAATATTCTTGCACTTTATGAGAAGAACATGCACCTTTTAGTACTATCAATTAGTAATTAACAAGGGTTAATATTGAGAGGAGTTAGCATTATAAAGAAAAATCTTTCACTTTCACCGTAGCAGGAACTTCGCTAATCTTCTAGGCCAGTTAGTCTAACCACAGGATCTCATCCTGCTTAGTGCTTACCCACCCACAATAAACGATTACTAACGGACATGGAATACAAACAGGGGCGGACCCACGTGGAGTCAAGCGGGTTCATATGAACCCGCTTCATCGAAAAATAACACTGTATATATAGGTATATTTTTGCTGTTTTCAAACAAATAAAGGTATAAATATAATTTTGAACCCATTTCAAACAAGTAAAATATCTAGCCTCTTGGTTAAGAGGGTTCAAACTTTCCACATGGTCCTAAGTTCAAAACTAGCTAGTCACATATGATCTCTAGTTTTTTTTGAATCCGCCGGGATAAAAATTCTGGGTCCGCCACTGAGAACAAATGAGATAAAAAAGGCCATCATTGGGGCAAAAAATACAAGTTATATATACCTCGTTGGCTGAATACAATAATAGAAGTGTTTTTATGCATTTCTTTTACCTCTTGAAATAAAATTGTTGGGTGGGAAATTTTGAAGAAAAAGTCAAACGATACTAGCTATATACATATTATATATATGCTCAATTTTTATAATTATTTTTTGAAATATGTTTGCCGTACACGAGTAGTAATATAGTAGAAATATAATTCTTTTAACGTTAAGGACAATGAATACACTATCGACGAGAACATGTAATTTTTTAGTTCATGCCTACTTGTTTAATTGCCACTTATATTTTGGTAAGTAGTCAGTAGCCTGTTTTATCATAAAGTAATATTGTTGGCCTAATATTTGACTTGTGATATTATATTAATTTAGGGATGTGACGGGGGTATTCTTCTAGATGATATTCCTGGAAGTTTCCAAGGAGAAAAAAGTTCGCCACCAAATGATAATTCAGTAAGAGGTTTTGAGGTAATTGATCAGGCTAAACAAAGGATAAAAAATATGTGCCCTGGCGCAGCTGTTTCTTGTGCAGATATCCTAGCCCTTGCTGCCCGCGACTCTGTTCTTATGGTAAGTTTCTATGATCTAAATTTATGCTACAATATGAGCTTCAATTCTATGCACTAATATGTAAATTTGATTTGTTTATTTACAGTTTGTGTCTAAAATGAATTAAGGTGGTAGGTTGATGGGTAGTTATGAGTTTCTTCTACGCTTACCAGTATTACAATAATAACGATCAAGTAAAATCCCACAAGTGGGGACTGGGGAAGGGTAATGTATATGCAAATCTTACCACTACCCCGAAGGGATAGAGAGGCTGTTTTCGATAGACCCTGAGCTCAAGAAGAGGAAAAGAGACAATATATCATCAGTACCATCAACAAAAATCATAGAAATAATAACATCACAAGAACCACTGAATAGATGAAAAACAAAAATAAAAATATGCTTACCAGTAGTACTAGTATTATTCTACTATTATCTTATTCCGAGTTCTTTATTACTTGTTGTGTGGAACTATTCCATTACCCTATTACAATGCTAATGCTATTGCTTGTTGCTGTATTTTACTGTTTCTTGAGCCGACTTTCTACTGAAACAGCCTCTCTTCCTTTATTGAAAAAACACTACCCTTTCTAGACCCTAATTATGTGATTAAACTGAGTTTGTTGTGATTAGTGTTGTTGTGTCTAAAACGAATGTCACTTTCTATGTTAGTAGTAATATTTTTGTTTCAATATTCTTATTTTACCCTTAAGTATTTCCGTATAGGAATGACTTGGATGTATGGCATATTGGTTATAACACGTTATTCAAAAGTAATTTTTATTTTTAGTGGCAAGGCAAAACAAAACAGATAAAATCGTCAAATGGATTTATATAAGATAATTAGAGGTAAATTTTGCTAGAGGAAGCAATATTCAACAGAACTATGAGATGTCAATTGTCAATATATATATATATATATATATATATATATATATATATATATATATATATATATATATATATATTATCCTGATTATCACGTATTAAAGGAGGTATTGGTGGGTGGGGAGAAAGGCACTTGTTGCGATTCATAAATCACATCTACCTACTCTAGGAAGTAAAAAGAGTAACTTGAGGAAGTCACAATAAGCCTGCTTATGACTGCCTTAATCAACGTCAACGTCTTGCCTAAATTATTCATTTAAAACGTGGACACAATATATATTTGATGTTGATGTGTAGTCTTACGTTCTTATCTTGGATTTTTGCACCTCCAAAAGGGCTTAGTTGACTTAGAAAATTAAAATTTTCAACAAAAGTCTAACCTCTATATTCACTCATTGCAAATAACTTTTTTTGCCCTATCGGTAGGTCCCCTAAAATATACACAAAAGAAGGTTACGTTATCAGTTTATATACTTTAAATTCTTACAACAATTCTTTTCATGTTAATCATATTGTCTATGTTCAATCAACAGTTGGGAGGCATACCATACCCAGTGAGATTAGGCCGAAGAGACGCAAGAACAGCAAATTTCACAGGCTCATTAACACAACTTCCTGCACCATTCGACGATCTCAACACCCAATTAAAGAAATTCCGCGCAAAGGGAATGTCAGCTCAAGAAATGGTAGCGCTGGCCGGAGCACATACAATAGGTTTCGCGAGGTGCGTTACAATGTGTGACGACAACAATATCAATCCAGCTATGAAATCAACGCTAAAATGTAATTGCCCTGTCAATAACAACGACACAAATTTGGTACCATTGGATTTGGTAACTCCTAATTTTTTCGACAAGGCTTATTTCGATGATTTAAAGAGGAATCAGGGACTACTGTTTTCGGACCAAGTGCTTACTGAGAATAGTACTACTAATGACATTGTCCGACGCTATAGTAACAATGGTTTTCTTTTCTTACGTGACTTCAATGCTGCCATGATTAAAATGGGGGACTTGCCTCCCTCTCCTGGCGCACAATTGGAAATTCGCGATGTCTGCAGCAGGGTAAATGGGAATTCGATTGCGGACATGTGAAAAAAAGAAAGAAATTTAAATTTTCTTTTAAAAGAACTTTGAAAGTTAATTTCCACTTCGATTTTCCTAAATAAACGCTGTTTGTGTTCACAATACCTCTCTTTAGACTCCATTTATAGGATTACACTGGGTTAATTTATTGTTCTTGTTGTTGTTGTTGTATGTTGCTTGGCTTCTATGTGTACTCTTTGTATTTGGTTATACATGTAATACAAAATAACGGAAATGTCCTTGTCCTTGGACCGTGGACGCACTATCTTACATTTGCAATTGTTATTCTACTTTTTCATTTTGTTTTTGCAATCATTTCCCCAGCTTTATTCTTTGGTTACTATTTTTTAAGGCAGGTAATTACCTAACCTACTCGTTTAATTCGTTTCGTCAAAGACCCCTTAAAAAAAATATCTTAAAGTTACTTTACTAACAATTTCAATACTTCGGAACAAAAAACTATATATTAATTGCCTGTAAAAGAAGAACGAAGTGTTATTTTTTAAATATTTTTCATAACAAATTATGACTTAAGCTTGATCACTTATGCGACCTCATACGGGCACCCATCCAAAGTGCAATGGAGGTCACTAACCTAGACCATGGGCTTTAACCATTTGAAGAAGAAGATTTAAAAAGCTTTTTGGATTGGAAAAGGTGGGTTCGATTAAACAACAACAACAATCCAGTATAATCCCACTTAGTGGGGTCTGGGGAGGGTAGTGTGTACGTAGACCTTACCCCTACCCTGGGGTAGAGAGGCTGTTTCCAAATAGACCCTCGGCATCCTTCCCTCCAAGAACTTCCCACCTTTGCTCTTGGGGAGACTCGAACTCACAACCTCTCGGTTGGAAGTGGGGATCGCTTACCATCAGAGCAACCCCTCTTGTCTTAGGGTTCGATTAAAATGGATCGATATTCTAAAGCTAGCAATGTGTACTTTTGTTTAAGGTGGGACAGTTTATTTAACGAGTGAGGGGCAAATATTATTGAGAGTACTCAAGTCTCTACCTGACTCTAAATAGCTTAGGTAGTTAATGTTATTAGTGGTTAAGCAAGTAGTTAGCTAATATTTGTAATGTGTATAAATAGAATAGTAAAAAGGAGAGTTAGTTTGTAAGTACGTTTCAGAAAATAACAGAATATGCTTCAACTGTCTTCTCGAACCTTCTTCTCCCTCTTCTTCCGGAGCTCCAGCTTCCATAGCCATGGTAGTAAACATGGTATCAGAGCTTGCATCGTCGATCTAAGCTCAGTCTTCTGCTCGTTCGATCTCTGCGTCACCTCAATTCAGCCACACGGTGTTGGATTGTTGCAAAGTGACAGAGGATTGAGGGTTTATTGAAGCTAGGGCTTCTTCAAAATCACTCGAAATCGAGTTGAATTGAACTCAAAGAAGCTAAAAATGGCAATTACAGATGAAGAGAACAATCACTCACATACAAATGTTCCTCCGACGTCCATTGAGACCAGATTCACCACAGTTGACCACAATCATCCTCTCTACGTACAACTTACATATACTCCAGGTAGTTCTCTGATCTCTCTTCAATTGACTGGCACAGACAACTACGCTATATGGAGTAAGTTTATGCGAATTTATCAGTTAGGTAAAAGCAAATTAGGTTTTGTTGATGTATCCTAAGTCTAAATTTGAACCTGAACTCCACGATCAATGGAAAAAGGCGAATGCAGTACATTTGTCATGCATTATGAATGTAGTACGACCAGGACTGCTGAGTAGTGTTGTATATGCATCCAATTCTCACAAGGTGAGGGAAGATTTAAAGAAATAACGGAAATGTCCTTGTCCATGGACCGTGGACGCACTTACATTTGCAATTGTTATTCTACTTTTTAATTTTGTTTTTGCAATCATTTCCACAGCTTTATTCTTTGCTTACTATTTTTTAGGGCAGATAATTACCTAACCTGCTCGTTTAATTTGTTTCGTCAAAGACCCATTAAAAAAAAATCTTAATGTCACTTTACTAACAATTTCACTAGTTCGTCGGAACAAAAAACTATATATTAATTGCCTATAAAAGAAGTACGAAGTGTTATTTTTTAAATATTCTTCATCACAAATTATGACGTAAGCTCGATCACTTAAACGACCTTATACGGGCACCATCCAAAGTGCGTTGGAGATCACTAGCCTAAACCATGGGCTTTAACCATTTGAAGAATAAAATTTAAAAGAGTTTTTTACATGCTTGATCCTTTTTCACTACAAAAAAACTGCGTTTAGCGACGGATTTTAGCGACAAACATAGTTCCGTCGCTGATTAGCGACGGATTGGCGACGGAATAATAGTTTCGTTGCAATAAAAAGCAAAAAATAGTTAGTATATAATATAGCAACGGATTAGCGACGAAATCGAAAAATTGTCGCTAAATATTGGCGCCCTTTATTTAGCTACGAATTTAGCAACAAAACCGAGGCGACAAAATTTATTTACCTACAGCGACAGAATTAGCAACGAAACGTCCGTCGCTATGCTAAATTTCTTAATCAAATTTTTTTAAGCTAATTGCTACAGAAATTTCCGTCGATAATGTAAAAAAATATTACTATTTAGCGACGGAAATGCAGGCGTAGCTAAATCCGTCGCTAAACACCACTTAATAATTTACCCTAGGGCCCAAATAGGTAAAACATCAGTCTTTCTTCTAAAGTTGGAATAGAAACTCCATGAGAGCAAAACTATGCGGCTGGGAGCACAAGCAGTAGAAGACACGCCTTGAGGGAAAGAACAAGAGCAAAAATCAATAGCCAACGTGAATCTAAGGTTTGTAGACCATGTTTCTATATTTGGGTATTCTCTATTTGCTGGAAATTGATGGTTGAATTAACATTTTTGGGGTTAAAGATTTGTAACTTTTTTGGAGCACTACTGTGAGTACTTCTTTATTCTTTCAATTAATTTAAGCACATCTTCTTTATTCTTTCAATTAATTGAGTAGCCAACGTGAATTAATTTAAGCACATTTTTTGGGGTTTAAGCACGCCTTTTAGATTTTCTGTTTCTCAGTTGTGAGCTTCATTTGATAAGTGCTGGCTGATACTATGAATGACCTATATGGTCCTGTCATCGGTGCTTTGGCTGAAATCTTATATAGTAGTCATGGAATTTCATCTTATATACATTGATACCGTCTTTCGAGCTTTTCTTATGCTTTATAATGCTACTCATTTGCTAACAGGTCATTATTTTTTGATAATATGGCTCATAATTTCATCTTTTGACTTCTTTTAGTTTTAATCCAGCATATTTCTTCTTTTTTGTTTAACAGATAAAGCAATGTTTCCAGTCAGTTAGTAATTATTTTTGGTTTTCATTACAAACAAAGACTATATTAGTTTAATAAGCATTTGTAACTCTTAGAATGTATTTAATGAGGAGCAATGGTAGAAAATAGCACTTAATGTAACAAGTTCCATTTGTAAAACTATGTAGTGTTTGAGCTAGAAAAGCTTGACTTTCCTTAAATTGAGCGTGTCAATGACATGGTAATTTAACTTACTTCATAGGAACTATTTCCTTATTTGAAGAGTCAGCTAATCCCCCATATTTATTTCTATATTATATTAAATAGGAATATGGATCATTTAGAACGTGCTTGGATGTACGAGAGGTTGGATGGCCGAGGCGGTATAAATTCTAAGTTTGTAACTGGCGTGGATAACTTTCTCTTGTTTGCACGTTCTCATCGAAATCGCATGAGTGGTGAGAATGTTCGATGTCCGTGTAAAAAATGTTGCAACATTATATACATGGATGTTGAAACAGTTAGATTGCACCTTTTTAAGTTTGGATTTGTTGAAAACTATTTTGTTTGGAAGTATCAAGGGGAAAAAGATGTGACTGATGTGACGTCTTCTAGCAGTGATCTACATGGTGGTGTTCAACCTGCATTTGCATATGACAATCCATACCGACAAATGGTTTTAGATGCAGCTGGACCCAACTTTGGCCAGGGTTCTAGTTGGCAATCTTATAGTAATACTGAATTTGAGTCATCTCATCATTTTGAGCCTTCAATGGAGGATGAGGCTAATCCTTCAATGGAGGAGGAGCCTAATCCTGAGTCTCAAAGGTTTTACGATTTGCTAAAGGCCGCTGATACAGAATTGTATCCTGGTTCTTCCCTATCTCAACTCGCAGTAGTTTCTAGGATGTTAAACATTAAAATAAAGAACACTTTATCACAGAGGGGATATGACCAAATGATGCAATTGATGAAAGAGTCTTTACCTGAAGATAACATAATGCTTAAAAGTTATTATCAAACCAAGAAGCTAGTGCGTAGCTTGGGTTTGCCGGTTGAAAAAATTTATTGTTGTAATTCAGGATGTATGTTGTATTGGGGTGATGATGAAGACCTCACATCTTGCAAGTTTTGTGGCTACGAGAGGTTTAAACGTCGCATTGGTTCTCGTAAGAGGAAATTAGTCCCTTATAAAAGGATGTATTATTTTCCTTTAATTCCTAGATTGCGAAGATTATATGCATCTCATGCTACAACCGATGACATGAGATGGCATCATGAGCATATGCAAGAGGAGGGGGTAATGCGTCATCCATCAGACTCTGAGGCTTGGAAGCACTTCGATAAAACTCATCCATTTTTTGCTGCTGAAGTTCTTAACTGTCATTGTTCCAGGGCCAACCAATCCCTAAATTTATCGCTTACTATAAAATTGAAAAATATAGCAGTAATTTTGGCCCAATTCTTGATTTATACCAATGTTTCCTGTTTGCAGGGACTTAATTCTTGGCTTATACCAATTATGAATCTATTTTGCTTACATGTAATTTTTTTTATTGGTATGACTAGAGGGAGAGGCAGAGATAGCATAGCTCATGGAGGCAAGTCCTCAGCTAGGGGTATGGGTAATTCTGCTATTCATGCAAATATGTCTTCTGTTCCCATTTCCATCATTAGTCCTCAACAAGGTGGTGCGAGTTCTTTAGGTGGGTGAAATCACATAAACCAAGTACAAACTTTAGCTCCTAGCAGTACCACACCCGTTCAAACATCAGGTCATGGTAGTACCCCAACTATCCATTCTGAATCATCTTCTAATACACCTGATCAGAGTAACCCAATAGGTGAGGGCATATCTACTCAAAGAAACACAATTGGCGAAGGTGAGTGCACCAGTAGTCGCAGACAGCAAACACTTGTTACTCTTTGTCACGACCCTAGTTCACCAATTGTGAACACGTCATGAAGGCACCTAGTANCTTACACTGCTCTAATCACCAGAATAGTCTAATACAAAGAAGGATCGAAATAACATCTAATAACTATGGGTAAAATGAGAAGGAGACTTTGCGGATCTGCGGACGTAGCAGATGTATACCTCAAGTCCCCAATACGCTCCCTGACAGCTACTGATGGTAAGCCTGCTCAGAAGCACCTGGATCTGCACTTGAAAAATATGCGCAGAAGAGGCGTGAGTACACCACAGCGGTACTCAGTAAGTGCCAAGCCTAACCTCGGTTGGGTAGTGACGAGGAAAGGTCAGGGCCCTACTGAGACAGAAAACAATAAAATAGCAAGAGATTAACAGTATCGAAGTCTGATGAAAACTAATGAACACAGTGAAGTAGTAAGACAGATCAATGAAATATAATACTGCAAGACAAAACAGAAACACAGAGTAAATACAGCAACATTTCAAGAATACCGACGAGGGTCTCCCAGG
>MU681145.1:3284-19113 GCA_026770625.1 Nicotiana glauca | reverse complement strand
GCCCTGATTAATCAAAGCATTTCTAATATATCAAATCCCATACCCCAAACCCCCGTTACACGCTTCATTTCCAAATGACCCCTCACCCCATCGTCTCTCTCTCTGAAGGTCAGAGACAGACCATCAAGAACCCTAGCCAGCCGCCCTTCTTCCCCTTCGCCGCAAACCTGCCGGCGACAATGCCAACGACCACCAAATCAACACTAGTGAATCTCCTTGACCTCCTGAACACGAGTCTGTCACCAGTTTGGCTCGAATCAGCCTAGAGTTCCTCGAATCTTCAATCGAAGATTTGAGCCAAAACCAACATCACACCAATTGACCCCAAATCGGTACCATATACTCCCCTAACCTTCCTCATAACCAAACCAAGCTTGGTTTGGTTCAAATCCAACCAGAAAGCTTCGAGCTCCAAACGACAGTATGAACCCTAGAAATCTAAAATGGGGTTTCCAGCTAGATTCGATAGGCGTTTGAGGTCCAATGGACCTTAGTTTGGGTGTTCTCAGCTGAGAACACCCTGGTTAAGGTCCGTTTGCCTTCAAAATTCCAAAGTTCGGGTTTGTTCCTGATTTTCACCCTCGAGGTATTTCTCCACTTATTCTTCCATCTCTATTTGTTTGTTTGTCAGTTGTGTTTGTTATTATCTATTTTTTTTAGCCTGTTTGATTCCCTGTTGATTTTTCTGTCCATCTTCAGTAGACCTTTTATTTGGTCGATTTCTTCTGTTTGTTCGTTAATGATATTTACTGTAATTGCACTATGGTTTAATTTGTTTTGAGGTCGTCAAGTCTTTGACCCATGTTTTGATCCCCTGAAGTCTGTCCGTTAAAGCTGTAATCAATAAATTCATAGGTCGAGCATTTGTTATCATTTGCGTGTGTTATAATCGATTAAACAAACGTCGTCGATTAGTCACATAGGCATGTTGGTTAGAACATTGGACAGTAATTAGCACTGTTAAATTGGTCCAAAATCTTTGTTTGAAATTAAAATGTGAATTGATTGGGATTGAACTTAGGAATCTGATTTGGTTATAGCTGTAGTGGATTTAGGCAGAAAATTCGAAACTTAGTGAAATGCCACCTTGAGCATGTTTGGGCCACTAGGGCAACCCCTAATGTGATGCACCTTGGAAATAGTGGAACCTGCTGTTACAGCAGGGCACTTACTAATATTTGGACATTAGAAATTTTAAAATTAGGAGTCCCACACTTAAACATTTTTTAAAAAGGGGAACAGCATGGTGTCCCAGGGCTCCTCTGTACTTCAGCAGTATTTTAAAAAATGAGACCCATACTTAGACAACTGAAGGTGGAAAAACAGGAGAATAATATGGGGGTTCTGTTTAGTTTAAAATAATTAAAAAGAGACTGCAGGGGCTGGGGCAGTGGGCTATATAAGTGATAAACAAGAGATAGAGGACGGGGACACTCTATGAGAGATTGCTGAAAACTTCAGTTCTAGGGGAAATTCGATTGTTTTCTCTTCTGGTTTTCTGGGTGAACTTCCGCTAATTGGTAGTCCACATATCTCCTTTTAAACCAAAATATAGTTTGAAATTTTGGGGTGGGCTAAAGAACTCCAGTATTCATTTAAGAACTTCAGGCTGAGTTCAAGGTCCGAGAGGATATTGGATTTTCATTTTTTTGGTTTAGGATCTGGTATTAAGGTTTCAGGGGCTTCTTTGTTTGGTCTCAAGCAGTTGGTCTTCGAGGCTTACTAGTTATTGAAGGCTGATTGTTGTATGCCATTGCTCCTTTTTCTTGAAATCCTCTGGTTTCGAGTTATTCTGGGATCCTAGTTGTTTGTTACTTTGTTTTGGTCCTTGCTGTTTGATCTTCTGGAGGTTGCTGTTTGTTTTGTTGGGACTATTATGGTTGCTGTTTGAGTTTCTGAAAGTTGCTGCTTGGTTGTTTTGAGTTCCTTGTTGGTGTAATCTGTTCCGGGGACTTCAGTCGTGCTACTGGGTTATACTTGGTGTCCTTAAGTTGCTCTAGTTGCTGCTGGTTGCTTGTTGTTTGCTTACTGCTGAGCTGTTACTGATTTTCCTCCTCCATTTTTGCTGTTGAAATTCCAGGTACATCTTTATTGTTTGAAGCTGTAATCACGAATGAAGAAATGAAGCTTTTCAATTAAGTTTAATGTACTGTTATCTTTTCATTTTTTTTTATCAAGATAGAATTAACTAGATACGTTTGTGTTCATTAGGAATAATTCGAACATGTAATGGAACCATATGGATTTGGACTGTTAAACCTCAGCATGCTAGTTTAACTACTGTAGAATTACTCCCATTTGAAGTATATTGGTAATAGGACATTTATATTGGATTAGGAAACTGTGAATCGGTAATAATGTCAGAATCCGATCTAGTTAAAGTTTCTGGATTTTAAATAATTGCGAACCATTCATTTGCAAGGAAATCTGAAAGTCGTTTGCCAGCTTTAATTCGTGTTCGCATGTTTTAATTTTAAAATAATGCTCTTGTTAGATTCATATTCTGTTAATAGCCATGCCATGCTTAGATTAGATCAACTGTAAAATCTTGTTGAGTTCCAATAGTAGACATAAAATAGGTACATAAAAATGAGTAAAGTTTGCAATTCAACTTAAGTATGGTTCACGTAGTTCGCCCGCATGCTTTCGTTTGAATTAAGGTAGCGACTTAATACGAATCACTCAATTATTTACTTCCCCGAACAGTTGTAAGATTTTGTTAAGGTAATAGAACAGTTGTGCAGACCCGTAGAAAATATAGTGTGCTTTAGGATCCGCCCTAATAAAAGAACGAGATGAGCCTCGCCGCATTAAACACACAAATGCGGGACCCTCAATAATAGCTTATAAATACTTAGACTTGGAAAGACCGTTTAGTAAAAATCACGGTTTTTTTCCGAAGTTAATAAATGCGTAGAAACTTTAGGCGCGAATAATAATTATATTACTTTCTCAAATACGGGTGCACATCTATGTGACCCAAATCCAAATCTCAACGAAGTCGAAATGTGTTAAAGGCCACAGGCGTACTGGTACGGTGTGGTCCGAAGTACATTTTCATGACGTTACAATTCTCTTTAAAATAACAAATACTAAAAGCAATTTATTAGCCTTTAAATAATAAATGAGACGAGCCTCGCCAAATAACACGCAAATTGCGGGGCCCTCAATAAATGGCTATTTTAAATGCTTAGATATCGGGACAGGCCGGTTAGCTAATTTTACGGCCTCCTCAAAATAACGATACGCTAGTCGCTTTAGGCGCATCTTTAATAATTTATTTTCTTAAATTCGGGTGCACATTTATGTGACCCAAATCCAAATCTCAACAAAGTCGAAATGTGTTGAAGTCCACAGGCGTACTGGTACGGTGCGGTCCGAAACACATTTTCACGACGTTGCAAGTCTTTGTTAATAATAATAATAATAGTAAAAGTGGTTTAAAGATTAAAATCGGCACATAAGTTAAATCATGTTAAAATCAGATAATTTAGCCAAATATGACAGTTAAGCGACCGTGCTAGAACCACGAAACTCGGGAATGCCTAACACCTTCTCCCGGGTTATTAGAATTCCTTATCCGGATTTCTGGTTCATAGACTGTAATATAGAGTCAACTTTTTCCTCGATTCGGGATTCAAACCGGTGACTTGGGACACCATAAATCTCCCAAGTGGCGACTCTGAATTAGATAAATAAATCCCGTTTCGATTGTCCTTTAATTGGAAAAACTCCATTTACCACGCCCTTCACGGGGTGCGGTAGCGCCAAAAGGAGGTGTGACAGTGAGTGATATTGATGGGTTCGCGATGCATCCCATAGCAGGTTTACCTGATTCATGATAGGATCGATTGCACACTATAGCAGACCATATTGGATTTATATATACTAGTATATGGATCGGCTGCACGCCGCAGCTGGCCCTATGAGCTTTATATATATTATTGATGGGATCGGGATATACGCTGCAACAGACCATGATGGATTATGTTAGCGCTTGGGCAGGATCCATCCCTCTATAGTATGACATTCCAGCACTAAGCACAGGTTTTATTGATTCATGATGGGGTCGGGCTGTGCGCCGTAGTAGGTACTGTACACTAGTTACTGAGTGTGCTGAGGGATTGAGCAAAATGAGTGGGAGTGCGAAACAGTGAGATTGAGTACTCTGAGAGTATAAGTACATTAGTTCACCACTGTGATGCATTGCATTGACATATATATTTGACACACAAACATAGAGATACATTCACTCATGCTACACGGTATTATGACATTCATGACTTCACATGCACATTGACATGTAGGCATAGAGATGTACTTTTCTCATGCCATCTGAGATTGAAATATTTTATCAGTAATTGAATATTTTAGGAAAAATCACAGTTTTCTGATATACTCACATTTTGGTCATTTTAGTGAAAGATTTAGTTTTTTTAACTTGAAACGCATGCCTATTTTTCCGTAACTGTGAATGACTTGAGCATCATATCTTTGAGTTATTTCTTGCACTACTTTTATTATATTGTTATAGTTGTCGTTGGCTATTGTTGTTGGACCCTGACCATTATCCAAGATCGTCACTACTTTTAAACTAAGGTTAGGTTTCTTACTTCTTGAGTACGTAGGGTTGGTTATACTTATACTACACTTCTGCACCTTGCTTGCAGATTTCGGATGCTGAAATTGCTGTGTATGGTGAGAGATGGCACTGAAGAGGTACCTGCATTCTGGTTATAGCTATCTCTTGTTCCTGGTAGCTTTAGAATTATCAATTTGTTTATGTGTATTTCAAACAGATGATGTATTTATTTCATACCAGCTTTGTGAACTCTTAAATTTTACAAGCTCATGATTTGTACTACCAGTCCTTGGGATTTTGTGTAAAAGCTCAGTTATTTTATTCATTTTCTCAGTTAAATCTCATTTGAATAGGAATATTGCTATTTGGCTTACCTAGCGGGTTGGGTTGAGTTCCATCACGACTAGTTTAATTTTGGATCGTGACAATTAGCTGAGTAAAGACTATAAAAAATTCAATTTCCACCTGAGTAGGATCTGTGAGCTTTATCCATGTGTCTATATATCAGATGTGAATGTGTTTTTTCTTTGTCTGATCTTCCATTGTGCATGAAAGCATTTAGAGTTGGTGTCTCGACACAAGATCTAACTTGCCCTTGATTTCTGTCTGAGCACTTGTTCTTCAGTAATACTCCATTTTTCAATCCCAGCAAACAACTCCTTTTCTTGATCAGATAAAATTTGGCAAAAAGGTTGAGTGAGTATAGAGGCTTGTAAAACCTCTAGTCTTTACCTAGCTTGATTCAGTCTTTGTGCATATGAAGCCATATAATAATTTAAGTCCTTTAGCTCATGCTTCAAATCTTGCAGCTTACTGCATATGTTAATCATAGCATCTGCACCTTGATTCTGATGCCACACCTCGTGTAACAGTGCATGAAACTTAGGTTGTTCCATTACATTAACTAACAATTTGAAAGGTTTGGGGTATAGTCTCCTCTGTTGTCCACACCTCAGGAGTATAGGGAAGTGACCAGATACTCATGTGTTTTGAAAGTCAAGTTTCACATGCCCATATTGTCGTAACCAATAGAGGTTGCCTAATGCCCAATCTATCTTAGTATAGACTTTGCTGGTAACATGCTGCTTATTACACCATGTGGAATGCCATCCTGTTGATCTTAGTGGAGTCACTTGCAAGTTATTAAGTAATCCCTGGAGGCCTTTGATCTCTGTTATTGTATCTAGTTCCCAAATTTATCCTCAGTAGAAAGAAAAATATTGAAGTCCCCACTAAGAATCCATGGTGCACTTATAGGTGCCCCAACCTGCTATAATTCATTCCACAATTCCTCCATGTGCTGCAGTGCATTCTTTACATATACCACAGTGAGTACTGTGCTAAAGCGGTATGTGACATCCTCTACTGAGCAATGTATATATTGTTCTTGTATTTCTAATATTTGAACAATGATATGATCTCTCCGTAAGAGCCAAAATCTTCCATTAACTAATGTGTTATAATTATAGCAATAAATCCATTCTTTAGCTACTTTTTGAAGGATTTGCCCTGCTTTCTTTCTTTGACTCTGATTTCCACACAACCCAATGTCTACCTTATGTCTTACCAGAAAGAGCTTCAACTCTTTCTTTTTAGAGAGCTTGTTCAGCCCTCTAATTTTCCAGGTGCATATAATCATGGAAGATCTGTCATCCTCAGTGCACATACAGGACCACCCCATATAGTGCTAGGCTCCTCAATTCTTAGGGATGCAAAACTATTAACAGTCTTCTGCATTCTCATAGGATTAGGATCATGCATTCTGCTACTGTGATCTCCATGTTTAGTTGTTTCTCCAGATATGGCTTTGCCCTTTGTCCCTTTACTGGTCTGTACTATCCCACTATGTTTATCATGAAAGGCTCCTTCTGAAGGCAGGGAGACATATAGTTGTGCCTCAACCTGGCTAGTCCCTGAATCAACTCCCAATTGTACTTCCTGATCTGTGCTTGGTATCTTTGCTTGCCAGACTAGACCATTAGCTTTAGGCTTCTTCTTATTCCTTCTTCTTCTCTTCTTTGCCACTTCCTGAAAGGCTTCTTCCTTCTTATCCGATATATTCCTTCTGCATGTAGTTTAGTCGTGCCCGAATTTTATGTAGTCTACAAAAAATATTGGTTTTCAATCATATGTCACCTGCTGTTGAAATACACCAAAGGGTGTATCAATCTCAATACACTCTGGTAGGGACTGAGACACATCTGCTTCAACCAATGCTCGAGCATATGAGATCTTCTTCAATTCTGCAGTAAACTTGTTTGTATAAAATGGTTTACCTACACCACTAGCCAATTTGCTCTGTGCTTCAGGGGACCAATATCCCACTGGCATGCCTGGAAATTTCACCCATAGAGGGATGGTACTTAGGCATTCCGGATCAAAGTAGAAACCTATTTCTCAATTCTTCAATATGAAAGACTTATTATGACATGTATATGGGCCAGCATGCATAACCAAATCTCTATATTCTATTGTATGGAATTTAAAAATATAGTATCCTTCATTATGGTACAGTATTTTAGGTTTCGTAACGAAATTCCATACCGTAGCAACTTAATTGTCCATTGATCGAGCAAATGGAGTATCACCAAGCACATATCCAATAAAGGTCGAGGTCCAGAATTCCTCCTGGTATATGATATCTTTTGCAATAATTTTAACCACCAATTTACCATCCCTCATCTAAGAAGGTACGTATATAAGAGGTTTTCCAGTTTGCGAGCCACGGTTATTCACCAAACCATCATTCTTCTCAATTGAGTCCCTTGCCTCCATAGGTGTTGGACGTGTAACAGTACCAATTTCAGAGAATAGAAGTCTGCGAGGCACTTGAATTTCCTTATTCACTTGCTCAATTTACTTCCCCTAAAACGAGATTCATGTTTGGTATCTTCAACGTCCGCATCAGTTTCATTCCTCTCCTCAATTGATTGAAATTTCGAAGGTAGAAAGCTACCAAACATTAGTGGAATCCTCTTCAATTGAATTTCACTTGCCAGTGTTGCCATCATCTCCATCAGTGCAACGGTCGCCCTGGGGCGGTGTTGGGTCATTTCTTCGGTAGTCGGCGTATGTTAGCATACCTAGCTAAACATGTGCCGAGAGCAAAAGAAAATCCTCCCTTGAAGTTGTTTACTACCCTCCTTTTAATATAATATAGATATAGATAGATAGATTGATATAAATCACCTTTTTTATTTTACATAACATTTTCCGTACATAATTTCCTTTTCTGGAATAAATCTTAATTCTAGAAATAGAAAATATTATACAAGCAACGTGATTAATTGCTTGAAATTTTATAGTACATAAACAAACGTAAAGCAAAGAAAATGATTTGAAGTTGACTTCACGACAGACCTATTTTAAGAAAAGGTAATCTTATCACACGAATATCTTTCCTTGAATTGCCCGTTGTAAAAACGAAAGTAATCTGCTCTTGGGAAACTTACAAATCAAAGAAAGTAACTATAAAACTCAACGCAACTGCAATTATAGTTACGAGTTACATCTAAAGAGAAGTATATATAGTAAGAATTAGAGACATTGAAAAGTTAAAAAAATTGACACATCTCAGTTTTGTAACTTTGACAAACATCATGAATCAATCAATTATTTTTGAATAACTCTGATTTCCATTTATAGATCATTCAGAAACATCACGTTATCTAGACTATTGCTCATTTAGCTATCCCATAAATGATATATTTTTTTTGTATACAAAAAGGAATATGCTTTAATGGAGCGAACAATCTTGTAATGAATAACACGTTATAGAATAAGTAAAAACAAACCGCGCTTATTCATTTCCCAACGTTAAGTTATACGTCCAAAAAAGATATTTTTGGAGTATTTACTTAGGGATTTTCTTGACCATTAGATTGTAAAAAGGGAAATAAGAATCCTAGGTCTTCTTGAAAAAATCTAACAGTCAAAGAGGAGAAAATTTCAGCATCCAATTTCAGAAACGCCCATCTACATTGCACACAGCTTAAATCATCCAACAATGTGCCAATATAATCGAAAGATACATTTATGGTGGTCCTCATGCAGATTCGCTAAAATACAAGCCTTATTTTTGAGTCCACCTGCTGGTCCAAAAACCACACATATATACCATGTGCTAATAGTACTATATACCTGCCATTTCGAGCCAGTAACTTGGGAGTTGGGACCAGTTTCGTTCTGGCTACGAGCGGATGGAGCTCAGAGGTATCGGGTTCAGTCGATTCTGATATTTTTAACATGGAGCAAAATTATATAAATTTATTAAAGTTATAATATATATATATATATATATATATATATATATATATACTCCCTCCGGTCCAGAATAAGTGATTTTTTGTTCTTTTTCTTGTGGTCCAAAATAAGTAATTTTTCAGATTTCAAGAATGAATTAATTATTTTTTTCCTACATTGTCCTTGGAGTAAATAGTGTTGGAATATGTGTTAGGAGTGTTCATGTGAGATAGTAAAGGTTAATATGGTCAATTTCATTGCTAATTAATGCTAAAAGATGGATTTCTTAATTTGTGTGAAAACATCCAAAAAACCACTTATTTTGGACCGGAGGGAGTATATTGTATACTGTAAAATCGGATGGTCCAATTTTCGGCCATTACAACGCCTCGTGAGCAAGGATTCCAAAGGCCCGAGACTATGGTCGAGATTTATCCCGAGGGTCATCGGTGTCCAACCTCGAGGTAGCGCAAGTCAACGAATATGGTAGAACAGTGGGAAGTTCCCTAGGCGCATGACTAGGGCTGACAAAACCTAGAGGGCTAGCTCTGACCTGTATCAGGGCATTAAGTGGCTATACTTGCGTCATATCTTTGTAATTAATACTTTTGTACTATGTTCCTCCTAATATATAAAGGGGAATCCTTGTCATTTGTTCATATCTGATGCTCAATACTAAATATGCAAGAATATTCTCTCTGCTCTTTAACATATTCTCTTGATATATAAAGGGGTTGCTCTGATGGTAAGCAACTCTCACTTCCAACCAAGAGGTTGTGAGTTCGAGTCACCTCAAGAGCAAGGTGGGGAGTTCTTAGTGGGAAGGATGTCGGGGGTCTATTTGGAAACAGCATCTCTACCCATGGTAGGGGTAAGGTCTGCGTACACACTACCCTCCCCAGACCCCACTTGTGGGATTATACTGGGTTGTTGTTGTTGTTGTCTTGATTTCACTACTTCATTTATTGCTTATATACATTGTGTTCTATTTAATGTTCTTCATTTATTTCTTATCATTGATCATAAAGGGCCATCATCATAGCTCTCATAACTGTTATATCCCTCTCGACTGCCCCGAATTGGCCATCCAACTCGACCCCGAGGCCCTATAAACGACAGCTTGAGTCCCTCGATCTCCAGTTGTTTGGTTCGATTATCATACCGTTTCTAAGCTATAATCCTGATTTCTAACCTTTTACTTAGCATCCGTCACTTAACAACTAGCATAAAATTGATCACGTATTTTTAGAACCTCATAATCAAATTTAATTGTTATTACCATTTTTGCGATAAACAGTTTGGCGCCCACCATGGGGCTAAAAATAATTGTGATTTTCTTGCTGGTTTTACTATATAACGCAAGTTATCTTTCACGCTTTTTCTTGTCCAAAATCTTCGATTTCGGGCCGAAATGTCTAACTTAGTAAATGGAGGTGAAAACAACAATCTTGAGGACCATGGAGAGAATGGTGTGAATGTTCCAGGTGTTGGTGTACCACTACTAAACCCTTAAAACGTGCCAGAACAAATTCCCGTGGACGCGGTCTCACGCGAGGCCCAACAGGTCGATATAAGCTCTCACACCAACAGAAGCGTACATTAAGTAGAGCAACAAAAAGTCCACAAAACCCAGACTAGGAAAGAACGGGAGGTTAGCCTTCACGTTATTTGTGAAATGTTACGAGCACCACAGGTGGCGATTTCCCAACTGCAAAGTCACCAGAAAACTCCCAGCATGGTAGCTCCGGGAACGGTCTCCCCAGTCGAGCAAGTACCGGAAAGATCAAGCGACGATGGATTGGCAACCAACCCCGCCATCATAAAGATGCTCGACGACCTCACCAACAGGATCGAGTCGGGCGAGAAAAATATAGAAGCCAACGATAAGAAGGTAGAGACCTGCAACTCTAGGGTCGACCAAATCCCCGGCGCACCCCCGATCCTGAAGGGTGTAGATTCGAAGAAGTTTGTACAAAATCCATTCTTGCAGGAAGCTGCTCCAAAACTCATTCCAAAGATGTTCAGAATGACCGACCTTTCGAAGTATAATGGGACGTCGGACCCTAACGAGCATGTTACTGCTTACACCTGTGCAGTGAAAGGTAACGACCTGAGGGACGATAAGATCGAGTCCGTCATGCTGAAGAAGTTCGAGGAAACACTCTCGAAAGGGGCGATGATGTGGTATCACAACCTAGCTCCTAATTCTATAGACTCATTTGCCATACTGGAAGATTCTTTCATAAAGGCACACGCTAGGGCCATCAAGGTGGCCATAAAGAAATTCGACGTTTTCAAAATCAAGCAAAGGGAGAACGAGATGCTGTGAGAGTTTGTGTCACGCTTCCGAATGGAGCGAATGGAACTGCCGTCAGTCTCCGATGACTGGGTAGTACAGGCCTTCACCCAAGGTTTGAACAAATGAAGCTCGGTGGCTTCGAACAACTAAAGCAAAATCTGGTTGAATATCCCGCCTTGACCTGGTCGGATGTCCACAATCGATATAACTCAAAGATCAGGGTCGAAGATGACCAACTAGCAGCCCCCTCAGGCTCAGTATATCCTAGCAGACATCCGACAAAAGAGCCAAAGCCAAAAAAGGAAAGATACCAACCATACACTGAAGATAGAAGAAATGCCTCGAGGCAAAATATACCCCGTAATGATCGAAGGATGGATCGAGGCCAGAATCCTCTGGGACTTGTGAGCAGAGCCGGGTTCGATAGGTACACAGGGCGGACGGAGGCACCTCGCTTGTCAGAATACATCTTCAAAGTCGACGTATCAGACATTATGTTCGCCATCAGTACAATCAGAGACACCAGGTGGCCTAAGCATGTGAAATCAGATCCTTCTCAAAGAAATCATAACTTAGTATGTGAATTTCACAACATGCACAGACACAAGATCGAGGACTGCCACCAGCTCCGAGAAGAAGTAGCCCCGCTACTCAGCAAAGGTCACCTCCGAGAACTCCTCAGCGACCGGGCTAAAAATCAGTTCCGAGAAAGAGAGGCAACTAAGAAGAACGAAACAAATGAGCCACAACATGTCATCCACATGATCTTAGGAGGCATCGACGCCCCACAGGAACCCATGATCAGAAGAACAAAATATCCATCACTAGAGAAAAGTGAACTCGAGGTTACATACATGAGGATGCTCTCACATTCAGCAACGAGGACATGGATACATTGTCTCAACCTCACAACGACGCAGTGGTAATCTCTTTCCTTGTAAATATATTTCGAATCAAATGTGTACTCGTGGATCCGGGTAGCTTGGCCAACATTATCAGGTTGAGTGTGGTAGAGCAGCTCGGGTTGCTCAACCAAATCGTGCCCGCCTCTCGAGTTCTCAACGGATTCAACATGGCAAGCGAAACAACAAAAGGAGAAATCATCCTCCTAGTCAACTTGGTCGGCACAACCGAAAATGGCAAATTCCATGTCATTAAAGGAGACATGAGATACAATGCCTTATTCGGAAGGCCATGGATACATTGCATGAGAGTAGTACCATCAACCCTTCATCAAATAATGAAGTTCGCGACAAAATATGGGATAAATCTATCTATGGGGAACAGCATGCGGCAATAGAAATGTTCGCAGTACATGACGTAGCGCCAACACCAGTACCCCCACCTTCGAAAGAACCAAAGGATAAGAAAATGGTGAAATAGCAAAAACAAGCTACACATTCGGCTACGTCCGAACCGAATGAAGCAAAGAACCATAATGTGTCCTCATGACAAACAATCGAAACATATCAGGGGCCGAAACGCCTTCAGCACTAAGGTATGATCTTGTAAGGCCCCGGAAATTTTTTTTTCAAGTAATTTGAGATTTCGTCGTGCCAAGGTAGACTAATTATAATATTTTATGTGCTATTAACATGGTGTACATCGATTGGACTTGGTAAATAAGTGTACAAGTCTTGTGGTAAGTAATTTGGGGTCCAAGAAAGGTCTTACGTCTAAGCCAGGTTGGAAAATTTTAAATTAGACCAAAGTTGTAAATGAGTGCGCACATGACCTAACTTTGAACGATCATATCTCCAGTTATATAAGGAGTTGTGTGAGGATCTACCTATCAAATTAAATCCCTTTGAGTCTAGTTTCCAACGCAACAAACTGTTAGTCATTTAGAGGTGTATACAGGAAGTAATGAAGATTTCACTGGTTAGGTGTCAGAGCGCGCGAAGAGCATGCTCTGAGCGTGCGAAGTCGCGCGTTTCGCGCGTCTGAGGCAGAATGCTCAGCAAAAACGCGCGAACACCACGCAAATTCGCGCACCTGGAGGGTTTTTAAATACCCCAAGACCGGCCTAGAGTGTTCCCAAGTCATTTTTAGGGTTAAGGCTTGCTCTCTCAAGGGGATTTCATCCCAAACTTCATTCCTATGATCCAAGGTAAGGTTTTTGGAGTATTTTGAGTTGATTACTACTCCTAAAAACTTATATTAACAAGGATTAATCTTGAAAATCCTTAGATTTCATTCAAATACCTAAATTGATTCAAGAACACTACAAATTGGATTCCCAAGATTCTTACTACAAGAGGTATATCTACCATCTCTAACTACTCTATAGTTATTATTCATGTATGATATACATATTTGAACTCATGGGGTAATGATTGAAATTCATAGGTACCTAACCTAGGTTGTGTTGGCATTATAGAGATTGTGAGATGGGTTATTGATGTATGAGTCTTGGGTGTATTAGTATTTTGTATACATGCTTGTACAACTTAGGTTTATGGGAAGATTATTCAACATAAATAAGTAAAGATTGGGTGAGGGAATGAAGGAAATCTCGTAAAAAGGATTTGAGATCAAGACGCTCATCTTGTATTTGATAAAACACTCAAATGAGCTAGAATTATGAATATCTTCCTAATTTGTGTTCAATTTTGCTATGTCTCAAAATAGATTGAAGTTGCTAGAATTTCTGGGATGTTGTAGTGATTAAAGGAAAGCTCAAGAAAGGTATGTATGGCTAAAACTCCCTCTTCTTAGAAATTGAGCTCCCATGGTGTCCCTGCATATGTTGTGAGTCCGGAATTTGATTTATGTAGTATTCATTATTTCAAAGGATTTGGGTGTTTCAAGAATATATGTGAAAGATGTACCTCAACGTGTTTAATTTGTTATCCTTGGTAAATGAGGATATATGAAAAATGGGAACTATGTGCTAAAAATGCCTAGACTTCAAGTCAAGTTTAAATTGAGATTTTGATGCCAAATCGTGTGAGAAAACTCGTTATGGTTGATTCTCCAAATTGTTCTTATATGTACCAAATGTATTCGATTAATTGTGTCTAGTTGTTGGTAATGTATAAAGATATTTGGAAGTGAAGTAAGTGACTGTGTAAATATGGTAAAAATTGAACCTTGGATTCTTGCTGTGATTGGTACCTTACATGAATTGGTGTTGTGACCCTATATTTGTGAAAGATGCATTCCAATATGATCAAGGTGCTATTCTTGATAACTTAAAAAGGGTGCAAGGATTATGAATCATGTATTGAAATGCTAAGACCTTAAATTGAGATTGAGTTGCATATCTTATGCCAAACTATGTGAAATTCTCTACGTATATAGATGCATTTCATTTTTTCCTTAAGGGAAAAAAAAGTATTCGTCGCTCAAAAATGATTTGGAAAACTCCAAAACATGTTTGAAGTGATCAAATGAATTTGGAAAATAGAGTGTGGCCAATATGCCGAGAACTTGAATTATAATTGTATAATGTCATAATTGAAAACGAATGATTCAAGGATAATTGGTGTAGTTAGTTGCTTATGCCTTTGATGTGTGTTTTTATTGCGGGTTGGTGTACCCCCTCTATTGATTCGGAAGAGCCCCTGGTGTTTTAAAGTTCCATTGTCAATAAACTTGAGGGTATGATCTCTGAGATATTGTATATGCCGAGGATTCATGGTTCCACTCATGTTTACTTGAAATCTTTAATTGAATGGCTTGTTGTTGAAATTGATGAAATTGATATTGAGGTGAAATGTGGGAAAGAAGAGATTGAGTGATGAATTGTGGTTTAGTGCCATGTATTTTTTAATGATTGTGGCCCCATGTGCCGATTAATTGATATGTGGAACCGATGAATGGGCTATGAAATGCATAGGGGTATAATATAATATATGAAACCTATGGACGGGCTATGAAACGCATAGGTGAATAATATAATATGTGGGACCTATGGACGGGATATGAAACGCATAGGTGTATAATATAATATGTGGGACCTATGGACGGGCTATGAAACGCATAGGTGTATAATATAATATGTGGGACCTATGGATGGGCTATAAAACGTATAGGTGTATAATATAATATGATGTGTGAACCCTATGGACGGGCTATGAAACGCATAGGTGTATAACATGAAATGTGAACCCCATGGACGGGATATGAAACACAACCTAAAGGTATGAAAATTATGTGAAAGCTATGTGGTCCCTTTTATTTGATAACATTGTGATCATTTAAAGTGTTTGAGTTTCACTTGTGATTTCCTTATTGTTGTATGAAAGTTCTTTCTAAATAGATGGTGTTTAGTTATACATACTAGCGCTATTCAATGGCACTAACGTCCCTTTTGTCGGGGGCGCTACATTCGTGTTATGATTGTAGATGGTTCTATAGAAGGAAGTGTTGGTTGCAACCAGTGACGCATCTTCCTTTCAGCTGATTTGGTGAGCCCCACTTCATTTCGGGGTCCTGTATAATTGTTATCACGTACTTTGTATTTAGAGGTATAGCCGGAGCCTTGTTGCCGGCACTTCCATATTATCCTTCAGTTTTATGTAGAGGCTCCGTAGACAGGTTGTGGGTGGTGTTTGGTATTGGGAATTAAAGTTGAAATATTGACGTTTGGTAAATATTTATAAACTTGCAATATTTTGATAATTATGTTTTAAGCTTCTAATGGAAACAAGGTGGAAGTTGGTAATGAAATTCTTACTAAGTATGAGTAATGGAGTCCATCT
>MDKF010834687.1:0-14032 GCA_026770625.1 Nicotiana glauca | reverse complement strand
TACACTTCTGTATATTTTTGTGTACAGATCCAGGTATTTGATCGATAGTAGCTATTCGTTGCGGTGGAGACTCAAAGTAAACCTGTTGCAGCATTCGCAGGCTTTGGAGTCACCTTCTTATTTTTTATTCTCACTACTGTACTTATTCTCTTACGATTGTGTTTAGAAATGGTAGCGAAAAACTCTATAGAGCTTATGACTTGTACTACCGGTTTTAGGAATTGTAAATTATTTAGAGAAAATTAAATTTAGAAGTTGATAAATATTGATGTTATTTCAGTTAATGTTAGGCTTACCTAGTTTAGAGACTAGGTGCCATCACGACTCCTTCGGAGGGATTTTTGGGTCGTGACAAAAATCTTCATAAAAAAAGCAAATGGGAACCAACACAAAGGATGAAGTAGACATTGGAAAGCCTTTAAAGCCTTAGTTGACATAACTCAAAAAATTGTGCAACTGTCTAAAACACAGAGGACAAGGGGGCAGAGATGAAGAAATGGAGGTGATGGGGATCCCACAATAAATATTATAGCAAGATGAATATCATAGCATGAAATGTTAGGGGTATGAATAAAGTATATAAAATGAAAGAAAGCCCTTTCATCCTAATCTCATCTACTAAAAAGGGGGCCGGGCGTAGCACGTTCTTTTTTGGGACACATAGGCTATTACAGACGCATCAAAAAAGACTTTTCGAAGCGCGGAATCCCAGAATGGAATCATTGCAGAAGAAAGGTATAACGCTTGGGAACCGAAACAGGATTAAGCCTTTAAGCATGCAGATGAGTGTCATCTAGAGGTGTATATTCCCATTCTGCCTGGATCCGGTATCATAAGTTATATCGTTTCTACTTTTTCGGGAAAATCGGTTTTCGGGTATCTAGGCATGGTTTATGCTCGGGGCTCCCAAGTACACGATTGTTTAGGTGTGTGCTAAAAGCGCTTCCTTTAATGCCATCCTGTATCTGAACCCCCTTTCCATATCTCGGAGAAGGTATGCAAGCAAGTCATCTGTGCTAATAAGTTCCTGCCTTTTTTTAAGCAAAAAACACTAAAATTTTATATAGGGAGAATAATGTAGTATTAATAGCTATACTGGAGAATAAAGTTAAGGCAAATAAAGTTGATCTAATAATGAGGAAGGTGTTAGGCAATTGGCAATGAATTGCTAACTATGATGAGGCACCTGGTGACAGAATTTGGGTAATTTGGGACCAAACAAAGGTGAAATTTGATGTGAAACAAGTCCATGAATAGTACATAGCAGGACAGGTGATTTTGAGACAATGCAACAACAAGTTCATCTTCATTGCAATGTATGGAAAACATAGCATACAAGACAAAAAGAGTTTGTGGAATGACTTGAAAGGAACTATGAATGGACTACAAGGCCCAAGTTTAATAATGGGAGAATTTAACAATATTCTATCCATAGAAGATAGAGTGATGGGAAATCCAGTACAAAAAGTAGAAGTGACAGACTTCAAAAATTTTATAGCTGATGTTGGACTAGCTGAACTCAGAACAATAGGGAGGAACTATACCTGGACAAACAATCATGTTCATAGTAGAATAGATAGAATACTTGCCAATGCAGAGTGGATACAAAAATGGCCTAATATGGAGGGAACTATTATGCAACCAGGTTTTTCAGACCATTGCCCTCTAAAGGTAACAGTTGTTGACCCTATGGTGATGGGAAATAGACCATTCAAATTCTTTAATTGCTTGGCAGCTCATCATGAATTTGATGATATAGTCAGTAAATGTTGGAAGAAGGGGATTCGGGGAAATTCTATGCTGAGATGTGGTATAAATTAAAACAATTGAAAAAAGATCTGAAGCAATTAAACAATCAGGAGTACAACAGTGTGGGGCCAAAGATCCAAGTAGCAAAAAATAAGCTGATGAATATTCAAATGGGAATGACATCTCCAAAAATAATGATGAAGTAATAGCACAAGAAAAGGAGACAAAAATTAAACTGGCAAAATGGTTGGAAGTGGAGGAAAGTATCATGAAGCAGAAGGCTAGAATCAAATGGCTTAAAGTAGTTGACTCTAACACATCATATTTTCATGCTTGTGTAAAAAACAAGAAGGCAAGAAACCATATAAGCAGACTGATGGACAACATAGGACAACTTTTACAAAGTGCCAATAAAGTAGAAGAGGAGATCCTAAGCTTTTACAAAACACTACTTGGTAAAAAAGCCTCAACATTACCAGTAGTTAATCCAGATGTTATGTAGAATGGTTACACTCTAAGTAGGCAGCAATAAATGCAGTTAATCAAACTAATTACTAAAAAGGAAGTGCAGAAAGCATTACAGGGCATTGATGATAGCAAGGCACCAAGATGTGATGGATATAACTCTTACTTTTTCAAGAAGGCTAGAAACATAATTTGAGAAGAAGTTACTGAAGCAGTGCTGGAGTTTTTTGAAACTACTGAAATGTGAAAAGTCATAAATTGTATAACTATTACCCTGATCCCTAAAGTAAAGAATGCAACCAGCATCAAGGAGTTCACGCCTATCTCTTGTTGCACAGTTGTGTACAAGATAATATCAAAGATTTTAACTGTAAGACTACATGAAATTATGCCAGATCTCATAGATAATTTCCATAAAGCTTTTGTACCAGGAAGGATGATTACTAATAACATCATCATAGGCCATGAATTGATCAAAGGGTATGGAAGCAAGATCATATCACCAAGGTTTATGCTTAAAATTGATATGCAAAAAGTATATTACTCGGTGGAATGGGTATATATTGAACAAATGATGAAGTTACTGGGGTTCCCTGATGGTTTGTATAAATACAGTGGCCTATACTGTAATAATCAATGGACAACCAACAAAACCTTTTGAGGCAAAAAAGGGGCTCAGGTTTTGCTGACGATTTGTTACTTTTTTACAGAGAAGACATGCAATCAGTAATGGCATTACACTAACAATTCAAAATTTTCTCTGGAGCATCAGGACTAATTGCAAATCTAAACAAGAGTTGCATCTACTTTTGAGGAGTGGATATCATGACTCAAAAGAAAATCATGGACATATTGGGTTATAGCAAGGGAGAACTACCCTTCAAATATTTAGGGGTACCACTAAGCACTAAGAAGCTATCAGTAATCCAATGCGATCCTCTAATTGATCGAATGCCGAGTAGAATACTGTACTGGACAACAAAATTCCTATCATACGCTGGAAGAGCAGTGTTAATTAAGAGTGTACTGGTTGCAATTCAAAATTTTTGGGCTCAGATTTTCATCCTACCTAAGAAAATCATTCAGTTCATTAAAACAATTTGCAGAAGATTTTATGGTTAGGCAATGCAGAACCTACAAAGAAGGCACTGATTGCATGGGAAAAACTCTGTTATCCAAAGGTAGCAGGTGGCTTAAACTTCATCAATGTGGAGCTATGGAATAAAGTAGCTATCTGCAAACTGTTATGGAATATATACAAAAAGAAGGACAAGCTCTGGGTTCAATGGGTTAATGCATACTACATAAAAGGGAAACTAGTATGGAACACAATGCATCATGGGTCATACAACAGATCTTCAAGGCAAGAGTATACTTTGTCACTGCTGGATATACAAAGGAGGAGGTGAATATGATGGAAAACTTCTATATAAAGCATATGTACAAAGCTATGCAAGGGAAATTTCAGAAAGTACCATAGAGGAGATTAATCTGCAACAACTATGGATTACCTTAGTGGATTTTCATTCTGAGATTGACAATACAGGAAAGGCTAGCCATGAAAGAAAGGATAGCAAGATGGGAGATAAAGATAGACACCATATGCTCACTATGTATAAGAGAGATTGAAACAGTACAACACCTATTTTTTGAATGTGAACTGACAGCAATCATATGACAGCATCTCCTAAAATGGCAAGGGATCTAAAGACAAAGCTAGACTGGAGGGAAGAGTTGGCATGGATAGAAAGAAGAGCTAAAGGTAGAAGCGGAGGAGTAGAACTATGCAGAATGTCCTTAGCAGCAACAATATATCATATTTGGCAAGAGAGGAATAATGTAATTTTCCAGCAGAATAGTAGACCAGCAAAAGCCATAACCAGATCAATCATTCAGGAAATTCATGTTAGAGCTACCATATTCCCTAGGCTAAGAAGGACTATGAACTCTTTGAATTTGTATCCTGATGTAATATAACAATGCTAAAAATAGAAATGAAGAAAAGTAGGGAGGGTAGAAAAATCCTAACTGGGGCTGTATGTCCAGTGGGAGTAAAGAGAGCAGAAAGCTCAGTTTTGTCTAGGCTGTTAATATTTACACTTGGTAAATAAAATTATTTAATTACCAAAAAAATAGTGTATGTATTGATTATATATGGTAGCACATGACTATGATAGTAAAGTATATTATAGTATGATATATAAAGTGTAATAAAAGTGAGTAGTATTTTAAGTAATTTAGGATAATTTTTAATTACTTGGGTAATTAGTTAATTATCGGGTAACGGATTATTACCTAATTAATTAATTCAATGTTTGGATAAGACTAACCCTCCCCACGTGGCAGCACCCCCTCATTTCCATGAAAGACTAATGACTGGTTCAAGACTTGTTTCCTTCTCTTTCCAATCATATATTTATTCAATTTCTTCATATTACAATAATATAGTCACAATCTTGTTCATTCAATACCTTGATAATCTTCTTCTCAAATAGCCTTCACTCTAATCTGAAGTTAACAATTGCAAGGGCATAATATTATAAGCTGAAAGTTGTTGTCACATGGGATTGGGGTTAATAATCTTTGGTGATAAAGTTACAGTCTTTGAGCCAAAACAAGTAGAATCAGTTTCGAATCACAACTAGGTTTAATTGAACACCCATTTAATGTTAGATATTCAGATGAGATAGAGGTTGATGGCAGCATTTCATATGTCCAAGGAGGTCAGTATTCTTGCTTCGATCGATAAACTCCTCGTACGGTATTGGCGGATCTTTTTTTGAAACTACTACTTTACCTCCACAAAGGAAAAATTTTGATCAAAGAATACCCTTGCAACCAGGATCCAAACCTGTGAATATTAGGCTATACAAATACTCTACCATGAAAAAAAAGTTATTATAGCGAAACTAGTTAGGGAGATGCTACAACAAGAAATAATATAGTACAACAACAATCCTTTTACTTCTCCTATGGTACTTGTGGGCAATAATAATGGTTCAGAGAGGCTTTGTATTGACTACATGGAGTTGAATCAATGTACAATGAAAGACAAATTTCCTATACCTAGTATAAATGATCTATTAGATGAATCGGCTCAGGTATGTTAAGGCTATCCCTTCTTTCTTTTTGGAATGATCTATACGATACGAATGAAGCGAAAAAATGCACAAATGCCATAAATGAATCTATCCATAGAAGTATTAGAGATGTCAATGTTCTTGAATTCCCATATGTCTTATTATTCTATCATCTGTTCATGGGTCTCAAAAATATGTAAGTTGATAAAGTCTATTTCATAATATTAATCAGAGACAAAATGGTCTTATGACACTCTGAAAGATTTTGTTGATGTACTTCTCATGCATTGCATTCATTTATATATGTACAACGACCAATGACCAGACGGCGTTATATATATATATATATATATATATGGGATATGGGATAAGGTTATATGTATATATGTATATGGGATATGGGATATGGGATAAGGTTATGACATTATATACGCACCACCACCTGATCAGCTGGTATACGTTAATGATTTGCCCACAGTGGTTGAGATGATATGATGGATGCCCTCTGAGGCTTCATGATGTTATGTACGTACAGACCTATGCATTACATGACATTTATATGCATACGCATGACATTATAAATATTTCATGATTTACATAGCTTTCCAGACTTACGGGTTGAGTCCTTTACTCCATGTTTCTCCATGTTCTTTATATACTGATTTACACGCCTTACATATTCAGTACATTATTCGTACTGACGTTCTTTTGTTGGGGACGCTGCATTCATGCCTGCAAGTATAGACAATCAATTTGACGAGCCCTCATAGTAGACGAGATTGACATTTAGCGAAAGATCGGTAAGACTCCACCTCACTCGGAGTGCAGCTGAATCTATGAGTCATCGTGTCAGAGTTTCACTACCGACTTATGGGTAGGCCGGTACCCTATCCCATTTATGTCAAATAATCTTAGAGGATTTGTAGCCACATGTTTATTACGTACAGTATGTCAGAGGCCTTGACGGCCCATATGTATTCATGTTTTATGAATGAAGGTTCATTGATATAACATTTGCCCACATACAATTGCACATTAATTGTGGCCATATTGGCCCATGATAGTTACAAAAGGAATTAATGAGTTACAAAGTGGTTCGCTCGGGCCAGTGCGGCACTGGGTGCCAGCTACGCCTCCCAAGGTTGGGACGTGACATAAAGTGCAAAAGTAGGATAATTAAGCCAAGTCGCAATCAATCATGGAAGAATGGAAAAAACAAAAAATTCAATGCGATAATAATAAGTGACAAGTAGCAAGTTAAGGCATAGGAAGCAATTTAAAACAAGCAGCAGTTAAGACATGGAATAAAATAATTAATGAAATACGAAAAAGAATGGAAACAATTATTTTGATGGCGTATATACACTCTTCACCTTGCATATACATTGCTACACATGTAATTCACATAACACATAGTCCAAGGGTTCGTAATTCCCTCAAATAAATGTTAGAACCAACACTTACCTCGCTCCACAAGCAAATCGAAGATCAATCGAGGCCTTTCATCAAAAATTCGCTTCCAAACCAATCAAATCTAACCAAAATCGACTTAATATCAACAAAAAATACTAGGGAATCAAATACAATAAATAAAATTAAGATTTTTATACTTTTCTCAAAAAGTCAACAAAAGTCAACCATGAGCTCGTTAGTGGAAACCCAAGATTCGGACCAAAAACCAATAACTCATTCACCCCTAAGCCTAGTTATATAATTAGTTTTGAAATCTGACCTCAATTCAAGATCTAAATCACAAATTTACAAAAATTCCTAATTCTACCCAAATTTCTAATTTCTATCATCAAAATCCTAGATTTAATGTTGAAAGCACTTAGAATGTAATGTGTAATTTAAAAGAAATAGATTAAAGTTGCTACAAATGTTTTTGGGAAGAAAATCGTCTTAAAAATCTCCTCTAAGGTATTTACGGCTGAGAGTTTGTGAAAAATGAGCTAAATCCCACATTTTAACTTTTTGTCCAGGCGCAGATGTCCCAATTACGACATAGAGTTCACAATTGTGAATCCCGCAAATGTGAGAAAACTATCTCAATTGCGAAGAACTCCCATCTCTATTTTCATCGCTTTTGCAATGAATTGTTCACAAATTCGAACTTGGACATGTCGTAAAAGTGATCAAATGATCGCAAATGTAATCTCTGCTGCCCCGGGCCATTTTTGCAATTGCGACCCCTGGTCTCGCAGTTGCAAGACCTACACACCCGGTCATACCAGTAACTTTCTATGTTCAAAAATCACTTCGTAGCCTATCCGAAACTCACCCGAGTCCCTTGGGATAGTATAAGAGAGAAACACCTAACATAAACCAAGGCGTGAATAACATCTATTCCGCCCGATGATATACATGTGATAACAACTGTGCAAGAACAAAGAAATTCGATCCGATATAGATTGCACACTTTGATTAGGTTCAAAAGCAACTCCCAAACCAATTTTCGATCATCCTCAATCTTGTAATAAACCTTCCAAAAGTCTATAGCGACCTTTCCATAACACCTACCATAAATCATTCAGCCCTCTACATTTTTTTACAACTCGCAATCAAGGAATAGTCTGCCAACAAGAAAATTCAGTCTCTTGGAAGTATGTTGTCCGTTGGAGGTGCGCATAGTTTGAGTTAGACTTTCTCGGAGTATTCTGTCTGTTTCACCGACTTGGCTAGACATGCACCAGCTTTGGTTTCTACTGTACGCCGATTTATTGAGGGGCTCATTCGAAGCATCAGGTCTAGTATGGCTCAGGAGTTGGGGATGGATATTTCTTATCAGCAGGTGGTGAGAATTGCCCGGAGAGTAGAGGGTATGCATGCTCGGGAAAGAGAGGAGAGAGAGGCCACGAGGTCTCGAGAGTTGGGCCATTATTCTAGTGCCCGTGCCCCAGCTTTAACTTGTCATGGTAGGGGTTATATGAGTCACCCCGTTCATTTAGCTCTTCCAGCAGCCAATGGTATTCTAGCTCCTCCTAGGCCTCAAGAGCCTTATTATGCACCACCAGTATCTAGTGTGCCTCTTGCATGGGGTGCTTCCAATGGTCAGTCCAGCAGACCTGGCCCGAGCCAATCACAGCCGCCACTTCCTCCCAAAACTTATTTTGAGTGTGGTGATACACTCCATATGGTGAGGGATTTCCCTAGACTTGGTAAGGGTGCATCTTCACAGAGTTCTCAGCCACAACGCGCCCCTTAGAGTTTTCAGGCTATGATCACAGCACCAGTTGGTACCCCACCTGCTCAGCCAACAAGAGGTGGAGGTCGGGGAGGTAGAGGTCTCTCTCGAGGTGGAGTCCAGGCTAGATATTATGCCCTTCCTTCCCGTATTGAGGCTGTCACCTATGATTCTGTCATCACAGGTATTATGTTGGTCTGTCATAGAGATGCATCGGTTCTATTTGATCCAGGCTCCACTTATTCTCATGCGTCCTCTTATTTTGCCCCGTATTTGGGCGTATCTCGGGATTCTTTGAGTTCTCCTATTTATATTTCTACTCCTATTGGAAATTCTTTTGTTGTGGACCACATTTATCGGTCGTGTTTGATTGCTCTTGGTGGTTTTGAGACTAGAGCTGATTTGTTATTGCTCAGCATGGTAGACTTTGATGTTATCTTTGGCATGGACTGGTTGTCTCCCCGTTATGATATTCTTGATTGTCACGCAAAAACTGTGACGATGGCTATGCTAGGTATACCGCAAGTAGAGTGGAGGGATACCTTAGATCATACTTCCAGTAGAGTTATTCCGTTCCTTAAGGCTCAGCGTATGGTTGAGAAGGGGTGTGACGCATATCTAGCTTATGTGAGAGATCTCAGTATTGATACCCCTACAGTTGATTTAGTCCCACCAGTACGGGATTTCTCTAATATGTTTCCAGCTGATCTTCCGGCCATGCCACCCAATAGAGATATTGATTTTGATATTGATTTGTTGCCGGACACTCAGTCCATTTCTATTCCTTTGTACCGTATGACTCCTCCTGAGTTGAAAGAGTTGAAGGAGAAATTACATGAATTGCTTGATAAGGGTTTCATTCGGACCAATGTATCACCTTGAGGTGCTCCTATCTTACTTGTGAAGAAAAAGGATGGTTCTATGTGTTTGTGTACTGATTATCGCTAGTTGAAAAAGGTTACAGTGAAGAACCATTATCCTTTGCCTCATATTGATGACCCGTTTGATCAGTTATAGGGTGTTTGTATGTTTCCTAAGATTGACTTGCATTCTGGCTATCATCAGTTGAAGATTCGTATGCCAGATATCCCGAAGACTGCCTTCCTGACTAGGTATTGTCATTACGAGTTCCTTGTTATGTCATTTGGACTGACCAATGCCCCAACAGCCTTCATGCATTTGATGCATAGTGTATTCCAGCCAAATCTTGACGCATTCGTCATTGTCTTTATTGATGACATTCTGGTACATTCTCGGAGTTGGGTAGATCATGAGTAGCACCTGAGGACAGTGCTTCAGACATTGAGAGAAAAGAAGTTATATGCTAAGTTCTCGAAATGTGAGTTCTAGTGGGATTCCGTGGCATTCTTGGGTCACGTGGTATCTAGTGAGGGGATAAAGGTGGATCCGAAGAAAGTGGAAGAGTGCAGAGTTGGCCCAGAACATCCTCAGCTATAGATATCCGTAAGTTTCTTGGCTTGGTGGGTAATTACCGTCGATTTTTTCTGGGATTTTCATCTATTGCAGCACCTTTGACCAGGCTAACCCAAAAGGGTGCTCCGTTCCAGTGGACAGAAGAGTGTGAGGAGAGCTTTCAAAACCCCAAGACAGCCTTGACTACAACCCCAGTTTTGATATTGCCTACTAGTTCATGGTCTTATACTGTCTATTGTGATGCCTCGAGTGTTGGCCTTAGAGCGATATTGATATAGGACGGTAGGGTGATTGCCTACGTATCTAGATAGTTGAAGGTACATGAAAAGAATTATCCTGTCTATGATCTCGAGTTAGCTGCTATTGTTTACACCTTGAAGATCTGGCGTCATTATTTGTACGGGGTGCCTTGTGAGATTTATACTGATCACCGGAGTTTGCAGCATCTTTTCAAGCAGAAGGACCTTAATTTTTGTCAGAGGGGGTGGTTAGAGCTGCTGTAGGACTATGATATCACTATTTTGTATCACCCGGGCAAGGCCAATATGGTGGCTGATGCTTTAAGTCGCTGGGCGGAGAGTTTGGGGAGTTTGCTTATTTACCAACAGTAGAGAGGCCCATGGTGATGGATGTCCAGGCCTTAGCCAGTCAGTTTGTGAGATTGGATCTTTCGGTGCCTTGTCAGGTCCTTGCTTGCGTGGTTTCTCGATTTTCCCTATTTGATTGTATTCAGGAGCGTTAGTTTGATGACCCTCATTTTCTTGCCCTCAAGGACAAGGTTCTGCATGGCGATGCCAAAGACGTGACTATTGGTGATAACGGAGTATTAAGGATGCAAGGTTGGATTTGTGTACCCAATATTGATGGGTTTTGGGAGTTGATTCTACAGGAGACCTATAGTTCACGAAATTCGATGCATCCAGGTGCCGCGAAGATGTACCAGGATTTAAGGCTGCACTATTGGTGGAGGCGGATGATGAAAGATATACTTTGGTTTGTAGCTCGGTGCCTCAATTGTCAGCAGGTAAAGTATGAGCACTAGAGACCGGGTGGATTGCTTCAGCAGATAGAGATTGCGAAGTGGAAGTGGGAGCAGATCACTATAGACTTCGTAGTTGGGCTCCCACGGACTTTGAGGAAGTTCGATACCATTTGGGTGATTGTGGATTGGCTGACCAAGTCCGTGCATTTCATTCTTATGAGTAACACCTATTCTTCAGAGCGGTTGGCGGAGATTTATATCCGGGAGGTTGTCCGTCTGCATGGTATTCTAGTGTCCACCATTTCAGATAGAGGTACTCAGTTCACATAACAGTTCTGGTGGGCCGTACAACATGAGTTGGGTACTCGGGTGGAGTTGAGCACAATATTTCACCCTCAAACGGACGGACAATCTGAGCACACTTTTTAAATTCTTGAGGATATGCTTCGTGTGTGTGTGATAGAGTTTGGAGGGTCTTGGGATAAGTATTTGCCATTGGCAGAGTTAGCTAACAACAACAGCTATTGGTCCAGCATTCAGATGGCATCGTATGAGGCCTTGTATGTGTCACACCTCATTTTTTCCCTATTCCCGCAAGGGCGTAAATGAGTATTACCACTTAAAGGACAATCAGAACGGGATTTATTATTAAATTTCAGAGTCGCCACTTGGGAGATTCATGGTGTCCCAAGTCACTGATTGAATCCCGAACCGAGAAAATTATGACTCTGTTAACAGTCCGTGAACCAGAAATCCAAGTAAGGAATTCTGTTAACCCGAGAGAAGGTGTTAGGCATTTCCGGATTCCGTGGTTCTAGCACGGTCGCTCAACTATTGTATTTGCTTTTATCTGATTTCAAAACATGTTCTAACTTATGTGCCTTTTATTAGTAACCTGCTTTTAATTTTATTTTAATAAGAATTGCAACGTCGTGAAAATGCATCTCGAACCACATCGCACCAGTGCACCCATGGTTGTCAACACATTTCAACTCCGTTGGGATTTGGATTCGGGTCACATAAATGTGCACCCATAGTTAGGAAGGTAAAATTATTTAAAGTGCGTGCCTAAAGAGACTATCACATTATTATATTTGTGGAAGGCCGTGAAATTCGCTAAACGGCTTATCCCGAAGTCTAGTTACTTTATCACAATATTTATTGAGGGCCCCGCAATTTATGCATTTTATTTGACGAGGCTCGTCTCATTTTTATTTAAAAGGCAAATCCCAACTCAAATCATTTACTAGTTTTAAACATATAAGCTAACAAATGCACCGAAATTACTAATGCTGATACTATTCTGGTCTTATTACTCCAAAGTTCATAAGTTGAGAAACAAAACACAGTCCAACAATTTGCATCAGTCTAATTATACATTCAATAGCAATTCACATGACATTAGTGATTGAACTATCTAAAATACAAATCAGTAGAACAGTTAAATCAAACTTAAGCTTCAAATCTTCATGTATATATCATGCTCAATGTTTCCAGCTTACAAATTGTCAAGGTTACAGCTGTGTACCTGAAGTGTGAATCAATGAGCAAGGAGAAGGAGTTAGGAACAGCAGAGCAATTTAGCAGCAATCGAAGTTTAGGCAGCAATAACACAGTCAGTCCAGTCCAATAATAAAACAGTGACCCAGGAAGATTTGAAACCAATCAAAACTGAGAAATCCACCCAAAACAGCTCCAAACAAACCAAATATCTTTGAAAACGACCCAATACACACTCAGCACTTTCGACACACCAAAGCTCAATCAAAAACCAGCTGAATTGGATCCTCTTCACTCAAAATCAGTCTGGTAGACCCTTGAAATCTCAGCCAGCAAGTTTGAAACTATGAAAACATGAAATTAAACTGGAAATCCCAATGAAACAGTAACTACTTTTGGTTTTTCTTTTGATTTTCTATTGTTTTCAGTTTTTGTGTATAAAACTAAGATCTAGAAGAAGGTTTTTAAGTTCTTTATGATTTGAAATTCAAAATCAAAAGGAATGCAGGATCAGATCTGTGAGTGGATTTTTGGGGGGAACTAGATGGCTCTGCACCACTTCCTCACAAGGCATGAGAATACCCTTTATATAGGCCTAGAGTGAGGGAACTTTAGATTTTCTTTGTTTTTACTTCAGTCCCTCTTTCATTTCATTTTAGTCCCTTATTTTAAAACTTATTACCCAAGTAACTACCTCTATTTTGCTGAAATGTACACTAAAGTCCCATTCTAGAAGGCCCTAGGGTGTTCTTCTACTTATACAATACCTATACTACCCTTGTTTTTGTATTGAAATTACTGTTTTTGATAAATATGCCATTTCTCCTCCTCAAACTACCCCTGAAAACCCCTCGAAATTACTGATTCTAATTAAACTTTCAACAGCTATAACCAATCACCTACACCAACTCAAAACTAACTAAGACTGATTAATTGAAACTCAGAAATTAACCAATTAAACTAACAAATCACTATTATTTAGTCACACAGACTCAAACAGATTTAAAATCAGGAGACAAGGATAAAAAAAATACAAAGCTTAGACTAATAGTCGGAACTAAATGAAATTAAACTAACATTTGACTAACAGTTGAACATTTAAGCTAAATCGACTCAAAACTAAAAGAAATGGAAATTAACCTAAACATCTAGCTAACAATTAACAGACAGAATTGTATCAAAACCAAACTATCAATTAGAATATTCAGAAATTAAAACTACGCTTAATTAAAAGATAAAACATGAATCAAACTAAGTCAAAACTAAAAATAAGAAAAGGACTCACTGATTTGGTCTTCGAACTCAATTGATTTTTGGAATTGAACTTTAATTAATGTTATAGGTTCATTTTGTCCAAAATAAACGTATAACATCAACTAAAATCCTCAGAATTATTGAAACTCCAAACAGGTAGAAAATTCGAGAACCCTAGATGCGAAATTGGAGACAGCCCGGTGAGATTTGAAAGCTTTTGGAATTGAATTCGTCATGAGAGAGGTTAGGGGATTATGGGGTGCGAGTTTGGAGCCATTTGGACAAAGTGCTATTTGGGCCTGAGCTTCAGACAAATATTCGAGGAGGTGAGGTTAGATTCGAAGGAAGCTGGTGGCATGGTTGGAAAGAGAAGAGTGAGGAGAG
>MDKF010730808.1:0-24742 GCA_026770625.1 Nicotiana glauca | reverse complement strand
TTAGTTTTGTTAGCTTAATGTTATCTAATGTGACGAATGAACTACTTTTATATTTTGTTGCATTTTAGTGTTGTTTTTGTTGGCATAAAATGTCTGTTTAGGATCTTTGGTATAAGCTGGCAGGTGGTGTAGCAGCCAAAACACGCAGTTTATGCCAAAAATATACCAAAAAAAGCGACCAACTTTGGTCTCCAGTTGGTCGCTATTCACTTAAAAAAAAATTCTGGGAAATAGCGACCAACTTTGGTCGCTACTTAATTTTAAAAAATTAATTTCTGGTAATTTTATTTACCCAGCTTTCTACAAAAAGCGACCAAACTTGGTCGCTATTTCATTAAAAAAATAAAATTTCTGGTGATATAGCGACCAAAGTTGGTCGCTATAGTTTAAAAAATAAATTAAATTCATGGATTTAGGGACCAAAGTTGGTCGCTTTTTAATGATAATAATAAATAAATAAATAAAATATTTTATATTTAAAGACCAATTTTGGTCGCTAAATTTATATTATTAAATTAATAAAGCGACCAAAGTTGGTCTCTATAGTCAATATCCTGAATATTTGGTCCATTTAGCTTAGAGATCAAAGTTGGTCGCTAACTGTGGTTCCTAAATAAAAGAGACCATCAATATAGCTACCAGGTCCGTTTGGTCGCTTTTTGGTCATTTTTTAGCCTAAAAGCGACCAACGCTGGTCGCTTTTTTCGGTCGCTTTTAGGCGAATTTCTAGTAGTGTGCGGTCTTAAAAGCTTAAGGGGTAAAAGGTTTGTGGGGCCATGACATTTGTATGACTATAAAAGCTTCCCATTAAGGGCAAAAAAGGTATAATGAAGAGTTTAAAGTTGAATTATTTTCAAATTTAGAAATGTGCCATTTATTTTGGAATAGACTAAAAAGGAAAGTATCCCATTTAATATGAAACGGAGGGAGTATTAAAAAAGGGTTACATAAGAGATAATTACATTTACTTAAAAATAAGATATATTATCTACTACAACAAATTAAAATACTCATTGTGTAAAGACTTTTGTTAGTACAAGTTAAAAATCGACAAAATTATAGAATAATGCACTTCATAAGTTTATCTTGCACTATTTTAGCTCAGTTACAAGTTTGCAAATGTGTAGCAAAATATCAATAAGATCTTTTCTTTTCTCATTCCCTCTAATTATAACAAACTCAATTATTCCTACCTACCCCTAGTGTAGCTCTCTCCTCATTTTTCACCTATAAATATTTAATTTAATTAATGAAAAAGAATTATATGCAAACAAAACTGAAAAGAAAAATTAGTTCCCCATTCGGTCAACACTCATTCGTGCCTTCTTCCATAACCAATACTTCTCTGTTTTTTTAAAGTTTTGTATATCTTCAGGTTTATACATACATATCAAAACTGCAAAACGCAAAAACAGACGCGAGAAACCTAAAATCTCATCTCCTTTGATGCTAATCTTGTTAAATTTCGATTATGATTTTCTGAGAAATTTGGAGTGGGTATTGTTTGAACTTATTAGAAATAGTCTAAATAGGTTGTATACAAAGTTTGAAGTTATTTGCTAGTGATTTGGACTAGTTTTATACAAGAATCCCATTTACTGTTACTTATTTATAAAGTTTGAGTTTTATACAACTCCTGAGTATAATATTTTTACACAATCAGGTCAATTAGAGTTTAGGTTATTTGACCGTAACAACAACCCAGTGTATTTCCATAAATGGGGTCTGGGGAGGGTAATATATACACAGACCTTACCCCTGCCCCAAGGGGCAGAGAGGCTGTTTCCAGGTGACCCTCGCCGTAAGTGTATAAATATTTTTGGCATCAAGTTAAGTTGACTTACATGCCACAACAGATAAATCTTATGGCAAACCTTATAGTATATAATTTTTTTCACATGCAAAGATATCACCGCATAAGGCGAATGGTACAAGAAACTATTAGTCATATGGGCATTCTGTTATCTATTGGTAAGAGGAAGGAATACATGGCTAGACAAGAACAATAAAACTTGTTAAAAGAATTTAAGTACATTGTTGAATTAGTTTACATTATTATTTTGATGAATCATAAAAAGAGATTTCAAAAAATGATAGATATAACGTTAACTTGGAAGAAAGGATCTACTTTTAACTAGTTGAAGAAGTGGTTTATTCGTAAATCTAATTAAGTTGTATACAAACGCTCCCGCTAGAGTTCCGATGACTGGCCCAATTATATACACCCAAAGACCTTTATAGACTTGCTTCACAATCGCTGGACCAATGCTCCTTGCTGGGTTCATCGATGCCCCTGAAATTGGCCTGCATCCACTTCATTTGAAAGGTAAGAATTACTACTCTCCATTTCCTTTATATTATAAATAATAATAATAATAATAATAATAATAATAATAATAATAATAATAGAAGAGGGAGAGATTGACGGATTAAAAAACGTGGGTCATTTAAAAATAATTTTTGTTATGAATCTGAAAACCAATTCTTTAATTTCCTTAAATTAAAATTAAAATATATGTCGAAATTAATTTTATTTTTTTTTAAAAAAGTACTAGTAAGAACAAATTTTTATAGTTAAATATTTAGCAAAGTTTTTGTGCTATGTAAAGTGATAAGATGAGTAGTTAACTTGACGCATACCCGGCAACAAAGACATTCAAGGTTATTGTCATTCCAACAGCCAATCCAGCCAGTTCTCCAATCTGTTTTTCACATGCAAAACAAATGAATTAACCAATGACCTTAAGAATGGTGCTAAATTTCTAATTAAGTTATCTCCTCAATGTAAAATATAAGAAATAACATACCGCTCTATCATCTGTAGAAACTCCGCAAACAACGAACATTAGGAGGAAGGAAATGATGATTTCCATAGCCAAAGATTGGCCATTAGATCCTACTGGAACAGTACCAAAATAAGATGTGGATGTGACGTCCAACAATAGTGCTAATGTGCCGCTTGCTAGAATTGAGCCCGTTAGCTGAGCTATTATGTACAAAGGTGCCTGTGCATTGCATGAATATCATTATGGGTGTTCAAACCGAACCGGAAATAGTTCAGCTCTACGTCGAATAAAAAATATCAAGTTCAAGGAGATCTCGATATATTTTGCGATAAAAATAAGGATTTCCTAAATTTTGTTTGACACAAACTTTCATTTAAACACTTGAACGTAGGCTATGTTCTACATGCAAGAGTACCTTAAGTTGAGAATCTTAATACTAACGTCGTAGATCAGATGTTTCCTCCAAGATAATTATATTGTGTGAATGGAAAAAAAAGTAAAGCTAGAAAACTACGTACTACTGATACGTACCAGTTTCCATGAGAAACGACGGAAGATAGTGAAAGTGATCGTAACAGCAGGATTAAAATGAGCTCCAGATACGTGTCCCAAAGAGTAAATCATAACCATCACAATTAAACCCCATGTCACGCATATCCCTGGAAAAGTTATACTCCCATCGTATAGCTTATTCACTGCTACTGATCCACATCCTGCAAATATAATAAAGTACGTCCCAATTGCCTCTGCAATCAACTAGAAAAGGGAACAGAACATATTAATAAGCTTACCTTTAGTTTAATATACTCATAGTATAATTTTTATTTATGTCACTTAAAAGATCATTACAAGTAACTATCGTCAAAAACTAACCTTTTGTGCAAGAGCAACAACGGAAGGTGATGAACAAAATCCTATGTTAGTGTTAGACTGGGACGCACATATATTAGCTGCATGCACACCTTCTTCCATTTTGGAGATTTCATCTTCTCGGTTCCCTTCAATCTTCGCTGCCATGCTTGTACAAGTATAAAGGTTTTTCTCGATCCCTAACAAACCTAATGACAAGTATTTTTTCGTGTTAAATTCTTGTACAAGTATAAGGGTTCTTCTCGATTTATTTTCCTCTTTATTATCAAGGTGTGGGTATATATATAATGAAAAAGATAGACAATCGGAGAATGTGCTGGAAGGTTACAAAATGTTTGACCAATCTAATAGCTAGTCCAAATTGTTCTATCTTTCATAGTGGCAGTCAACCTTTGATATCTTTAATAGTTGCACGGATAATATAACACACGTCTAAGAGCAACAAGATACATACTATATTTATTAGGATCTCTAGAATCCACAGTGTTTCAAACTTTGAATAATCATTGTTTATTATCTTAGAAATTTTTACTTTACTTCTTATGGTCTAGAATCACATTCTTGGATAAAGATGAGAGAATACCGTTTGACTTTTTTTTTTTTTTTTAAATATATAACGTTGGTGAAATATGAATTGCAACTTGGACTTTGGTAACTTCACGGATTTAATTTGGATTTACCTAGTCCCTGGTCAAAACAGAAATGAGATCAGCAGCCACATGCATGGGACAACTGTGAGTTTGAGGTACCTTATCTAGAGTTGAAAGTAGTCCCCTTAACGTGGTTAATCTCATTCACGAGCAAAATCACATAAATTTAGATTCCTTGGTGTTCCATTTTGTCGTCCAAGAGAAACGAAATCAAATTAATTTATATAAACACAATTTATTGACCAAATTAACATGAAAAACATGCGGAATTTTCATAAGGTATTATGACATGTTAGTAATATTTTATTAACCATGTTACTATACATATCATGTACCCAAATGATGTAAATTATCTATGATGCGTCACTGCAAAAACTCTTTTTAATAAATTTCTATTTCATTTTTTTCTCCAAAATGAATTAAAGGTATCGCATGTCATGGATTGTAGAAGAAGGTGAACATACTTGGTTGGAAAGACAAGGGAGCAAACCAAAGGAGGAACTGAACTTAAGCTTATAGCGTGACATATAGAAGATTTTTTTTTTTTTTTTTTTTAATAAACCATTCACCCCGGCTATGCTGGCCCGAGGTGATGGACGATTTGGCATTATCCCTACCTCGTATATAGATTGTAAAAATAGGTACAATAGAGGGGGACGTAATACCTAACATCCGGAAGACAAATAATATTAAAAGAGATTATTGATGGTCTAGGACCTGGTAAGCATAACACCTTACAAAAGGGGCTGCATTGTTAGTAAAGGTAATCAAAAGCAGCCCTTCTCAATAGATTATGGAGGTTCAAAGTAACATCCTGAGTGTCTCTTTGCCTTTAACCTGAAGGCTGGAACTTGCATTCTATCAACTCTAATAGAACCTCTTATTTCAGGAGGGAGGTCATTCTCATTAGTGTAAATAACGCTGCGAGTCAGAGAGTTAGCATGTTTGAAAAGAAGATTGGCGACTCCATTCCCTTCTCTATAACAATGCATTACCTTGATATTGTGCTGCCTTACTATCTCTTGGATAAGGATGATGTCTTAGTGAAGTTTCCGTGGAATTTTTAAGTTGAAGCAATTTTGAGCACAACACCACTGTATTCCTTGTTAGGCTGCTTGGACCTCTGAATAGTTGTTCGTCAAGAATTGTACTGGTGACGCAAAGATCATCACCATATGTCCATTTCTGTTCCTAACAATGCCCCCAGCTCCAGCCTTGCCTTGATTAGCAATGTAGCTCCCATCAGTGTTTAGCTTCCAGAAGTTGCCTTCCGATTTAGACCACATAACCATGGTACTTTTGAGGGTAGGCTTGTAGGATTCAACAGCCTGACATACCTTCCACCAATTTCAATCCCAACCCATCTTACTGAATTTAAGCCCCATGGATATCTTAACATGCAATAGAACTTGTTGGCAAATATTATAGGTAGAGATTGATTTGGTTCCATACTTCTTGCTATATCTAGCCTTCCATAATTCCCACAAGACAATCATAGGGGTGATTTGTAGGAGGAATTTGTGAGCATGATTCTTGGTGGGAATGGACCATCAGTGATTAAGGATATTTCTGCCTCTAGTCTTGAAGCCAAGGGAAGAAGAGATATAATTCCAAACACTAGAGGCCATATCATTGATGGAAAGACATGGTTCAGAGATCCAATTTTAGGGGCTCTACAATAAACACAAGTGGGTAATAGAGCAACACCAAATCTCTGAAGTGTGTCAGCAAAGAGAATCTTTTTATAAATAATTCTCCAGATATTAAATGAGATCTTGAAAGGTAGTTCCTTTATCCATACCTTGGACATCATAGGCGTAGGTTCTCTTTTTTGTCTTAGGAGATGGAAGGCAGAAGCACATATGAAGTTTCCTTGGTCATTAGGCGTCCAAATAGCCTGTCTATACAATGTTGCTGGCCTATATCCACCTAGGAAATTTTGCTTAAGATATATTGGTTGACAATGTCTTGTAATTTCTCCATATCCCATGCCTGGTTGTGGATAAATTCACAGACCCTTGTATTGCCAGGTTTCGAAGTATGGTTGCTGTGCATGTTGATAGGACCCGTGGAGGTCCATTTGTCCCACCAAAATAAGTCGTTGCCTTCGTGTATCTTCCAGAAAATGTGAGAATCAATTATGTCTCTAGTGCTCATTAAGTTCCTCTAGGAATTGGAGTCCTTAGGCATAGGAATTTTGGATAGTAGATTAGATCTAGGGCAATACCTTGCATTGAGGAACCTGGTCCATAAATTGTTTTCCACCCTAAACCTCCACCATTTCTTAGCAGCAAATGAGTTGCAAATATCTTGAAGCTTCTTGAAACCAATTCACCCTTCATTGTGAGGGTAGATCAAAGTCTCCTAGGAGCTCCAATGATAGCCCTTTTTGCCTTCCTTTTCTTCCGAGAAGAAGTTAGAGAGGTACATTTCAATTTTGCTAATAATAGCTTTTGGTAGTACCATAGCAGCAAGTAAGTAGAGCGTTTGGAACTGCAGAATGTGTTTGATTATGATACCCCCAAATGACATTAAGTTCCCTTGCCAACCGCCTGCTTTATTAAGGACCTTAGAGGTAAGATCAGAAAAGTAGTAGTTCTTTTTCCTACCAATAGATAGGGCAGCCTACATAAGTGAAGGGAAATTCCACTTATTTGAATCATGTACACCTTCTGATCCTCCTGTTCGCCCTTCTATTTCTTGAATTCTGAGTGAGAAAGAAACTTATAATCCTGTTAACTTCCTGCCCTGAAGCATGTTGATAGTCAATAAGGACCTCCATGATGAGTTTGATAGAATTCATATCTCATGAGGAGAAGAGGAACAGGTCATCATCATAGCTCAAGTACTTGATCTTGAGGCCGCTGATGCTCATAGAGAAGTCAATGAACTGGCTATTCTCATGGAGCTTATTTAGAGCTCTGGATAGTGATTCAGTAGCCAAAATAAAGAGAGAAAGGGATATGGGGTCCCCTTGTTTTAAACCTCTAGAGGTTTGGAAAAATCATATCTTGTACCATTGATCAGGATAGAATACCAATTGTCAGCAAGAAGCATGTAGATCATATCAATCACAACCTCACAGAAGTTCAATTTCCTAAGCACAACTGAAAGGAAGCTCCAAGATAATTTGTCATACTCTTTGGACATATCGAGTTTAATGACAATGTTGCCACTCTGGTTATTCAATTACCAATATCATGGACAATCTCTTGGGCCAGAAGGATGTTCTCAGTAATGAGCATGCCCTTGACGAATCCTGTTTGGTTATCAGATATAAGTTTGGGAGTAGTTGGGATAATCTGGTAGATAAGAGTTTGGAGATAATCTTGTGAGTTGGTCTAAGGTGGAAGGTGAGGATATTTTTAGAATTAGAACGAGGTTAGTGTTAGTGGAAGTATTTAGTAAGAATGGTCCCAGAGAAGTAAGCTTGAACAAATTGGCACACCTCTTTTTTAATAATATTCCAGGTAGCTTGATAAAAGTGCCCATTAAACCCATCAGGTCCAGCAGCACTATTGGGATCCATGGAAAAGACAATATTCCTTATTTCTTCTTCATCTGGCAATTCATTCTGTTGTCTTCATCTGTAATAAGTGAATTCACACATTGTAAGATAGATAAATCATAGTCGTTGGGGTTATGCTCAAATAGTTTAGAGAAGTGGTCCACTACAGCATTAGAGATATCCTCATTACCCTCGATCCATCCTCCATTGGCATCTTTGATTTTATGTATATGAGTTTTCCTTCTTTTCTCTTTCACTATGCTATAGAAGTATTTGGTGTTGGCATCTCCTTCCTCTGCCCATTTGATTCTTGCTTTCTGTTTGAAAATGGACTCTTGAAGCATTAGCCATCTGGTGTATTTAGCATGGGCCTTTGTAAGAGTCTTTCTGTTATTGTCAGTGTCGTTAGCAGCATAGATTTCCTCTAGTCGGCATATATCAGTCTCTAGTGTTTTAACTGTTTCAAAAACATATTGCCTATGCCATAGAAATAACTTTAAATTTCTGTTGCAATACCCAAAGATAGTTGCCCTGAACGTCAATGTTCCAGATTTCCTCAACTGTAGAGAGATAGCCACGTTGAGAGGTCCAAAAGTTGAGAAACCTGAAGTACCTGGTGAATTTAGCATTATCATTACAGGCTTTGAAAATCATGAGACTATGGTCAGATCAATAGCCTCTCGCTTATTCTGTTTCTTCTATCCCTGCCATTGCACCATGTGAAAGGATAGACATTGAAGCCTAGGTCGCACATACCGCAATTTTCCAAGCATGAAAGAAAATCTCTACTCTCATTTAAGGTGTAAGGTGCACCACCTTTCTTTTCAGCAGCATTCGTAATGACATTGAAATCTCCCAGAATAGTCCATGGCCCATTGATATAGTGATGGACACACCTGATTTTGCGCCAAAGTTTCCTTCTTTTTTCAATAGTAGATTTAGCATAGACCTCTGTTATCCAGAAATTATCTCCATGGTGATTGGCTTCTCGATTAATATATTGTATACTATTGCTGATGATAGTGCAAACAGTGTTGTTCCTCCACAGACATCAAATTTTGCTATTTATATTGGGAGCAGCATGATCTAAGCCCATAATATTCCTGTAATGCTCTAGCTGATTTACAGCCAAGAAGGGTTCCTGTAACACCACAAAATCAATTTTGTGCATCCTGATCAATTTGGCCAATCTTATGCTCGCCCATTTGGATTTCACCCCCCTTATGTTCCAGTTAATGATGTTAATCATTAAAACATTTTGGAGGTTTGCAAGGCACCTTCTTTCTTATTGGTATTAGTGAGCTTTGGTTGCCCACCTTTACCTTTAAGTTTTTTCTTTTTGTCCCCTCTTGGTGATAGACCTTGTTGTACTCTCACTTGAGCTATTTCCTTGGACACTGGATCGTCAATTTCTTCAGTGTTCAACATCTCCTCTTTATCACAGTTGTTAGCTACCTCGTCATCTTCTGGGCCAGAGTTCTCTTCCTGTTCTTCTGTATCACTAACATAGTCGTCTTTCTCTTCATGTTGGGTATTTCGTATATCGGGCCCATGTTTCTTAGTTGTTAATGATTCTTCAATAATCTCTAGTGATCCCAATTCCACCACAAGCTGGCCACTTAAACTTTTAAGTTTTGTGGTCCTAATGTTAGTTCATGTGAACTCAAGACCCTTGCTTTGCTCTAGTTCTTCGCTTTGTTGGTGATTGTTGGCGCTGTTAGCATCATTTACAACTATCTCTAGTTGTTGGTTCTTGTTACTGCTCCCTTGATTTTCTTCTGTATTGATCATAGTCATTTTTCCCTTGCCACTCTTTCTGTTGTTAGTTCCAACTTCTCAAAAATAATCTTATTTGAGGCATGTTTTGTTTTCTGCTTTGTCCATAAGACATTCTTGATTTCAGTAGGCTTGTTATCCTGTTTTGCTACCTTTTTTGGTTTTTGGCTTTCTTCTTCTTGATTTCCGCCTCTTCTACTGTATTACCTGTGATAGGTTCTTTCATTTCTAGTGCCTTCTCCACATGTTTTATATTGTTGCCCTTCACCACTTTGTAGATAGGTTGGTTGTTTTGTGTGTTTTTTATAGTGTTCTTAGTCTTCACCACACCACTGCTTTGGCCTTTGTCATTTTGCAAGATGTACTTGCCTTCTTTGTGCTTCGGTCCTTGGTTTGTCGCAGCATTTTGAACTTCTGGTTACCCAGGCTGCATATCTTTAGTTTCATTGTTGTTGGTTGTCTGGTTAGCTATTCTTCTTGCCTCCACTTTGCATTTGTTGAGATCATGTCCTTCTAATTTGCATGTCTTGCAATAAGCTGGTATCTCCATCATATTCCAACCTTTGAACGTGACCTTTCAATCCAGCTCCCATACCTTCTTGGCCAACCCAGACTATTTTTGGGATTGGTTTCGACAAATCTAACTCAACTCTGACTTTGGCTATATTTGGTCTAGACCTACCAAGAGTTGCTAGGTACTCTCTGGGTGGGGTTGCGACATCAGAAAGGATTAGTTTGAGGTAGTCCTAGTTAAAAAAGATGAAATTTAAGCTCAGGAAGAAGAACCAAGACGGGGACTAGAGGCGTTTTTTCATTAGGATCAAAATCTGGGGACCATTTGAACAAACGCATAAGATGGATCATGATACTGATGAATCTTTAGAAATAGACAATATTGAAGTCAGATTCAGTGCCGAATTCAATGAATACATGCCTGTAATTGTAGGCCCCAATTCTGACTTTCCCATTGAGAGGGATTTGCTCGAGAAATTTTGATCTGATAATTTTGATTTCCGGCCTTCCATAAGTGAATTTACCAACGAGAGTTAGTCCGCATTCGTCTGCCATGACACCATAGTAATCTTCAGCCTTAAAAATCACCGCTGGAATGCCATTGTGAGTCGTGTTCCTAGCGACGACGAGAGAGCTAGGTTTAACCATCACCGAAGTCGTCGGGCTTTTCAGAGCTACCATATAGTTCGTGTTTTGTTGTTCTGTTGCAGGGGCTGTGTTCGCCTCATCAGGAGGCTTCAATTGATCCTCAGCACGTGCCGGAAGGGGCGCTGCCGGCGGGCACATGGTGGAGGAGCGTATGTGCACTCGAGCGAAATTGGGATGTTCTGTAACGATATATTTTTGTACTTTTTAGATAGAAGATTTAATGTCCATGAACTAATTGTACGTAAGAGTTTCGGCAAGATTATCCCTCTTTGAATTTCTCAAATTTCATATATCCTTCCACCCATACAAGTCACCCCAATATTTTCCTACCTCATTTGTTGACATATAGTACATCTTAGGAAAACAGACAAACTTAAATTTTAAATTTAATAGGTTCAAAATTAGTGAGATCATATTAATATGTATACATTTTCTTTTAACGTGTAGATTTTTGAACTTATGGTATAAAATAAAGCACATATATTTTGTGTGGCTATAAATCATTACATAAAGATAAATTGTTTCCAAATATAGAAAGATATCATTCTTTTTGACACGGACTAAAAAAAATAGGTTCGACGTAAATTGAAACAGAGGAACAGTAAGTTCAGTTTAATACGGTCTAAGTCGCCTTTGCTCATCAATATATATCACTTTCCCCTTTGGAAATAGCTATCTTTTTCCGAATCATTTGGTAATTACAGTAACTATCTTAATTTTGGTTTCTTCCCCCTCATCCGCGTGTACATATAGTCTTGTCCATCATCTTAATATTCTGCCGTCTTTCAGTCTGCCATATGACATAGTCCCTAGACTATATTTTTGCAGCCAAGGAATTTAGCCAGTGAATCATCATCATAGATATTCTACTCAATATAATGAGCATAGTGGTTATTAAACATGTATACTTATCTTTAGGATAAAACAAGATTTATGTCGTCGTGACTGTTAGTATTCGTTTTTTGTAGCACGAGATTAATTCTGACAAATCTATTATAATTACAGTGAATCCAAAAGTTTATTCACTATCCAGTGAGGACCACATAAGCAATATATACCTTATAGTAATCAATATATCAAATTGTGTATCTTTATTCGACATAGATAGATATATCTCAGTCAAAACCTGGACAAATATTTACTACAGCTTGCAATCTCGATTTTGGGGGTGTGAAGCTTAAATGAAGCCAAGAAATTGATCATGGTCTATCGTCAAATGTGTCACGTTATTATAATGTGAACTAATAAATGTAAGCGCGGTTTATAATGCATAGTAAATTTTTAGAAATATTTTTTTTTGATAAAATTTAAGCTTTATTTCCTGGGAAAAAACCAATACATGCACTAATCTTTACAAAAAACTCTCTCTATATAGTTGGACATGAAACCCCAATCTATATATCTGCTTCCCTAAACAACTCATCTATACATCAAGCTCTTTCTAAGGATAGAAATTCAGTGCTTGTAGCTCCTTCTCTAATTTTGTCCACTTTGAGCCTCTGCAATGTATGTCTTGAACGATCATTCTCACTAATTCTTCAGCTTTCCTTTTCTTCTTTCTGAAAATTCTCCAGTTCCTCTCTTGCCATAAGTAGTATACAACTCCAGCTCGGATCATTCTAAATATAGTTGCATCTGATTTCCTTCCTGTTGCATATGTGCTGGCCCAGCTTATTTCTTCCGACCATATCCTGGCTTTTCTTCCTATTCCAGCCCAATTCATTACTTTCTCCCACACATTGCTTGAATACTTGCATGTAAAGAACAAATGGTCGTGGCTTTCATCCGCTACTTCACATAACACACATTCTGCACTTGTAATATTTTTCCATTTCATCAATCTGTCCTTAGTATATAGCCTGTTTTGGACAGCTATGTACATAATAAATATCCACCTTGGACTACTATAGTTGTTACAAATTAATCTCCTCCAAGTTACCTTTGTGAATTCACCCCTCATCATGTTATATACTTCTCTTATTGAGTAGTCCTTCCCAAACATTACTTCTTCAACACTGATTCTTGCTTCTGTCTGGTACTTCCCAGCTTTTAAAATCTTCTTAGTTGTCCATGCTGCTTGACTAGCCCTCACATTCCATGTTTTCTCTTTCTTTATATAGTAGATATGCATCCACTTGATCCATAATCTGTGCTTCTTATTGCATAGATTCCACATCTGCTTTAGGATTGCTGCTTTGTTCCAAGTAACTATGTCTGTTATGTTCAAGCCTCCTGCAGTTTTTTGCCAACAAAGTTGTGTCCATGCAACCAAAGCCTTCTTGATCCCTCTACCTCCCCTGTCCATAGAAACTTTTTGCAAATGCTTTCAATCTTCATTAGGACCTTCTTTGGCAAAGGAAACACTTGCGACCATAATGATTGGATAGATAGAAGCACACTTTTAATCATTTGTAGTCTCCCTGCATAGGATAGAAATCTTGCAGTCTAGCTTTGCACTTTTGCTAGAATTTTGTCCAGCAACGGTTGACATTGGTTAACTGGCAATCTTTTAGCACTAAGTGGTACTCCTAAGTATCTGAATGATAATTCACCCAGGGAGAATCCCAAACTTGTCAATATTTGCTGCTGCACATGTCCTGGCACACTTCCAAAGTATATTCAACTCTTTCCTTGGTTTGCGATTAATCCTGATGCTGAGGAGAACTGTTGAAAGCAATCATTTAACATCTGTGCTGATTTGAGATCTCCTCTACAGAAGAGTAGGAGATCATCTGCAAAACTGAGCTGCAGGATATTAAGTTTCTCACATTTTGGATGAAAGTTGAAGTCTGGTGTGTGCTGCAAGCTCTTCAACAGCCTTGTAAGGTTTTAGAAATATTAGTAGAGAGTATAATGAATTTATGTACTACAGTATATCTCTTTTTATGAAAAAGAGAACACTTAGGAGTATAAATAACATACTTTTGGATTAATTCATAATTTTGGTTTAGTTAGAATATATACTTCAATATAAATTATAATATATCATATGTTACGACGAAAGCTTATTTAAGCTTTGTTTAATTAAGGAAGATTAAATAAAATTTAATAAAATAATATTAAAACCAAAAATTAAAATTGATATTACATTACGTTCATCTTAAAACTTATACGAAAAGAATCTTAAATTATAATTAGTTATATATGGAGAAGATGAAAGTTTATTTAAATGAAACTTTGAGAAGATTTTTTCCATCAACTTGAGCAGATGAGATACAAACTTTTCAATTATTGATAAAACATCGTTAGGAAGAGCATCTCTTGCCTTTAGCAACACAAAATTTAGAACTTGCACGATGAAATCTTTTTCTTTGAGGGTACATGTAAAATACAAAAATAAGCGACAAAAGATAGATTACATACTTGTAAATAATTTTAAAACTTATAATGTGGCATAGACTTAATGGTTCTACTTTTTAAATCATCTCAAAACCTTCTTTCAGCAAAAATAAAAAATTACCTAACATTTTAAACCTTTCCCTCTGTATAAATTCTATGTTGGTTATATACATACACAACTATTATTGTTACACAATTATCGTTTTTATTGCGTTCATCATGTTACACCGCTGTAACTCCTACACATCAATATATATTTTTTCTTGCCAAATGCATATACTTTAAATATGATTGATATTTACTTACATCTTGATGCATATAAACTTTTCTGTTAATTTCTTCACCATGTTATTATTTATTTTTAATTGCTTTCTATGTATTAATTCTAACTCTCTATCTTGTTGATATTATCTTTCTTTTTCTTTTAAGTTTTCCTAATTTTATTTTTGTCATGATCATCTCAATCACCTGTAACGACCCGACCGGTCGTTTTGAGCTTTTGCACTTTGATCACTGCCGGTTCTCGGGCTTGACTTGCCCCGTGTAATGCATTATGACTAATGTAGATAGTTTTGGTTTTCAGGAGAAAAAAAAAGGGGATGAATTTGAAAGAATAGTCTCAGTTGAAAGCCTTGAATTTGAAAGATTTGACCAGGAGTTGACTTATTTGTATATAAGTTCGGATTGGAATTTTTATGATTCGGCCAGGTCCGTTAGGTGAATTATGACTTAGGAGCGAGATCGGAATGCATTTTGGAAGTCCGTGAAAGGATTTGGCTTGAATTGGCAAGGGTAGTATTTCGGTGAATTCCGGTTGATAGATGAGATTTTGATCCGAGGGTCGGAATAGAATTTTAACAGTTGTTGTAGTTTAGTTATGTCATTTGTGATGTGTGTGCAAAATTTCAGGTCATTCGGACATCGTTTGGTCGTGTTTTTTATCGAAAGTGTATTTCGGAAGGTTTTGGAAACTTAGGCTTGAATTCGATGAGATTTGAGTAATTTGATATTTTTTGAGGTATTTTGATGATTGGAACAAGTTTGGATGATGTTCTAGGATGTGTTGGTGCTTTCGGTTGAGGTCCCGGGGGCCTAGGGGCGATTTCGGATGGCTAACGGGAGGTTTTAAAACTTGGAAATATTGCAGAAAAATTTGTAGGTCAATTGCAGGCATTTTGGCCTTCGTGTTCGCGAAGGGCCTGGGTTCGTGAGCATCGCATTCGCGAAGGTTTGAGAGAGGATGCATCGCGTTCGTGAGTGTGGATACGCGATCGCGAAAGAGGTTCTGGAGCTGATGGTCAAATGTTCATCGCGTTCGCGTGGAGGAGAACGCGTTCGCCTCCTTCAACTGTGGAAAGCATTGCGTTCGCAACTGGAATGTCACGTTAGCGTAAGGTAAAAGATGGTAAGCATCATTTTGTGCTACGCGTTCGCGAGAGATGGACCGCGTTCGCGAAGAAGGCTTTTAAAGCCTGGGCAGAATGTTTTAATAGCTCTTGTCCACGATTTTGGAGATCACTTTCACCATTTTTGGGCAATTTTGGAGCTTCTTGAGGGAAATTGAAGAGGGATTCAAGAGATAACACCCGGAGGTAAGATTTTTGAACTTAAAACTCGTTTTTATTGTGAAATCCACCTAGAAATTCATGGAAACTAAGCCTAAAATTGAAGAACTAGGGCTTGAGAAATTGGACTTTTGAATTGGGATTTGAAGGACCATTTGAGGTCGGATCTGAGAACTTTTGATATGTATGAACTCGTGGGGAATGAGGAATCTAATAATGTGAAAATTTTAGAGTTTCGAGAGGTGGGCCCGGGGCTCGAGTTTTGGTAATTTTGGAATTTGTGCCCGTAATTGATTGTTTTCGCTTGGGCTTTGTTCCCTTAGTATATTGTGATGTATTCGATTTGATTTTGGGTAGATTCGATGGCGCGGAGACCGATTTGAGGATCAAAGGCATAACGAGCTAGAGATTTTGCCGGTTCGAGGTGAGTAATAATTGTAAATGATATCCTGAGGGTTTGAAACCCCGGATTGCACACCGTAGTGCTATATTGAGGTGATTTGCACGCTAGATAGTGAGCATGGGTAGAGCACCATTGGGGGATTGTGACTTGGTCCGTCCCGATTGATGATTTTACCGCATATTTGACGGACACTTATTTGTTACTATCATGATTTGGGCTGATTGCCATATTTGGGCTTCGCGCCAGCTATTTGAACCCTTCGGGAATTGTTGTTGATATTTCCTCACTGCTTCGATTTTATACTTGAACTCAGTCATGTATTTTCTACTGTTTTCAAAACTTAGCCCAGTTTCTTTTTGCTTTAACCCTTGAAATGATCTTTCCTATACTATTTTTGGGCTGACCAGCATGTTTTACATTGCCCGAGGGCTTATATGATTTTTGACTGAGTAAGGCCAAGGGCCTGTATTGTGAGGATACTTTTGGATCGGGCTGCACGCCGCAGCAGTGTTATACTGATATTGATATGAGGCCGAGGGCCTAGACTTGATTCTACGAGATGGCTTGTTATTGCGCTTGGGCCGTAAAGGGCCCCTCCCGGAGTCTGTACATCCCAGTGAGTGCCATCGATGATAAATATGGATCGGGCTGCATGCCGCAGCGATACTAATACTGTTCTGTGTGTTTACTTTATTTCATTTGCCTGGCTTTACCTGTTGTTTGTGCTACTTCATGCGATATCTACCAGATTGCCTGACTTCTATGCTTATCTACACTATTTGATTCGCATTCGTTTGCATACTATTGAAAGAGTCATTTTCAAAAGAGATTTTAAACTGAGCTATGATATTTCTAAAGATTTCACAGCTTCACTGCTTTTCTCAAAGGGTTTTGCACTACTTCTATATAGCATGATGATATGTCATACGTGATTTCTTACCACTCAGTTGTTATTTATCTTTATTACCCACTGAGTTGGAGTACTCACTTTACTCCCTGTACCCCGTATGCAGATGCAGGTATTTATTCACCGGGTAGCGGGATTGGCTGATCAGAGTCAGAGATATAGGAGTTTAGCGAGGTGACTGCCAGTGTTCGCAGCGCCGCTTCTCTTTCTTTTGTTCATTATTCCTGTTCAGTGTATTTTTTTGTGGCCTTGTAGAACTGTATTCACACTCTAATAGATGCTCGTGACTTGTGTCACCCTGATTAGGGCTGTGTTGGGTTGTATTTCTGCTCATTAATATTATTAAGTTATATTTAAGCTATTTATTCATGTTTTAGCTATTTTTGAAAAGATGAGTTAGGTTAGTTGGTTGGCCTCATCTTCACGAGAGGGGCCATCGCGACTAGTGCGGGATTGGGTCGTGACAAGTTGGTATCAGAGCCTAGGTTACTAAGTCTCATGAGTCATGGGCAGGTTTAGTAGAGTCTCGTGGATCGGTACTGAGACGTCTGTATTTATCCTCGAGAGGCTGTAGAACCTTTACGGAAACTTCACATTCTTGTAATTCTTATCGTGTGTCCTTGATTCAGCTTGAAATGTAACTCTTGAAATTTCCTTCCACACTTTCGTATGTGCACATGAGCGCTCAGAATTAGATATGCCTTGATGGCTTGTGATATCCCCATCGAGGGGCGAGATGTGATCTCTGTGAGTTGACGTTGGACCAGTCTGGAGGACTTGAGGCCAGATCTTTACCTATGGCTTGAGCACCGAGGTGCTGATTGTGTGAATAAGTGTTTTGAATTTATATTTTTGGTATTGTCCCTATTAGTGGAAGTGACGGACGGGTAGCTATGTGAAGAGTATATTAGTACTGCGAGATGTATCTATGTGACTTGGAAGTGACGAGGAAGGTCTGTTGGATGATAGATGAACTATTAAGTGTATGATTTCCATTGTGATTGGATGTGTAGCTCCGAGTTATGGGCGCATGAAGAATCTTTTCATGTCTCCTAGTTGGGAGTGAAGTAAATTTCATGTTACGGTATGAGTTCAGACTCAGGAAGACTAAGTGGCTGTGTAATGTGTAAGATGGTGGAAGGTATACGGAAATATTATAGTGAGGCGAAGTAGGTGGGTTATCTCCTGCGGAGTGTTCTGAAGAGGTGTGATCCTTATGTGTATGTTAGAAGATCTGATGTGCAATTGAAGGGTACGTGTTGAAATTTAAAATTTTGGGTCGCTTAAGAGAGTGGGCTTAACTGTTGCGGGGATGAATGCGAGATTTGCAGAAGATTTACTGTACTGGATGATCTGTGTTTTCACAAACTTATAAATGATTTGAGTTTAATCTCACTATGGTATTGTGGCATCAATAGAGTAAAAGTGTTATGAGTTATTGAGTGTATCTTGATATATGGCTTCGAGCCAAGTGGGGGAGTCTGTTGTGAGCAGTGGATTGCACGGTTAGGTGATATGTTAGTTCCAGTTTGGGGCGTGCGAGTGAATTAGTTATGGCTAGAGTAAAAGGAAAAGTTTGACAAAGGTTATAATATGCTTCATAGAGTATGAGAATCATGGAATGTCTAGAGTGTTGTTGGTAAAGGATGCTCGGCGCATAGAGCAGGAAATTGCTTGGTTGTATTGGGATGAGGATTTCATTTTGCGGTATCCGAGTGCTAATGAAGCACGGGTGGTTCTGTTCGTTAGGTCAGTAAGTTGCAGTTTGAATAAGAGTGAATGACTTGTGAGGATGGCTCTAATATGTTCAAGATCCTATAGGGAACAATCGAGTATTTTAAAGTTGCATGTGTGGTTAGAAACTGTGTTTTCATTGGAAGAGGTTTAGATTTCTAGTATTTCTATGTTAATTATGAGATTCTATGTATCTGTATCAGAGAGGTAAAGGTAATGGATTTAGGTTCGCGGGAAGTTCTTCAAAGTAAAGTATTCTGGAATATGGTATTTTTGGGAATATTTGAGAGAGTATTCAGCGACTTATGGGTCTTAGACAATGTGGTTTAATGCTTGGGTCTAGTATGGTGAGCCTGTGTTGAGGAATTGTGGTGCTACAACAAGGGAGAATATCAGGTTGAAAATGAATCAGAAGGAAATTTAGATAGATGGAATAGTTTGATAGTTGACCGAGCTGGTATGGTAAGGATATGATTAATTCCTTGTATGTGTTCGAGGTAATGAGTTCCTTTAGGTATTGTGTGGTGATGCTCTTGGGTTTTGGACGGCTTGCTTAGTTTGTTCTAGATAGAAGATTTAGTCCTGGCGGTTTAGTTTGTGTAAATGGAGTTGGGAGAGTTCTTGTTGATTTCTACCGTGGTTGGAGATGTGTATTTTCTACGAGTGTGAGAGGCATGAGATGCGTAATGATTTTCTTCTAGATGGGATAAATGGAAGTTCTTGGCTAGATGGGTTACAGTTCAGTTCTGAAAGGGAGTTCATAAAAACTCTTAGGCAGCGGGTAGCCTCAGATGATTAAGGAAATGGTACTTCTAGTTGGGAATGATTTGACGAGAGTTTATGTTTCAGTAAAAGGGCAATGTGATTAAGTTGATGGCACTTAGGTAGTATTATGGCACCCTCTTGTAAGATCGACCGGTGATATTCGGGATTGCTTGGTGGCATAGGGAAATTTTAGAGTATCTACCGTGAAAAGATGGGGTATTTAAGGTGTGTATGCTTTCGGACGGCAAAATTGGGATTAGGCACGATGATTCATGTGCTATATGGAGTTGGAGACTGGGAGTTCTCATGTACAGGCTATATTGTGGTTGTGGATCGTGTGTATCAATACCGTTTAGGGGCTATCGGGATTTGGAGGCTCGAGTGGATCTTTATTTGCTGGTATGTTAGATTTTGGATGTGATGTTGGAATTCAGACTGGTTATCTTAGTGTTGGGTGATTCTGAACTATTGCGCTATGGGCTATGTCGGAAATGCCACGGGTTGAGTGGTGAGGTACGTTGGATTATGTTCTAGCAGAGTGGTTTATATTTCAAAGACCCATCGGATGGCTAGGAAGGATTGCTTTTCTTAATTGGGCCTTCATGATGTATGTCAGTGTAGAGGTTTCTACTATTGATTCAATTCCGGTGTTGAGGGACTTTTCGGATGCGTTTCTTGTGGACGGGCATGTCGCCGGTCGAGGTTGTGGATTTTGGTACTAATTTGGTGTCGGGCACCGTATCATATGGCTCCAGTAGGAGTTGTAGTAGTGGAAGGAGCATCTTCAGGCTTCCTTGATAAGGAGTTCGTTGGCAGGCCAATGCAGATGCGTGTTTTAGCTTGAGTCGGCTCGGTTGGCCCCGAATTGTATTGTTGAGGGACAGGTTGATTCGATCGTTATTGAGCTTGTTAGTGATCTGGGGAGATCTATGAGTTGTTTTTCTGTGTTGTAAGACGTTATGATTTGTTGGTTCTAGGCACATATGGCGCGGTTCTATTGGGAATTCATAGTGAAAGTTGAGCGGGAAGAGTAATTGGGTGTTGCTCGGTGAATGGAGTATTGGTTATGACCTATTAGGTTGTGTGGCATATGTTATCTATCTCACCGTTGGTATGATGATGTGCTTTGGTTCCAGACGTCAAATGGTGCGTGCTTGTCGCCTTCGAGCATAGTGACTTGAGGTGTTTCATGTGGAGCAGTGTTTGATGGGACCGCGCATTGCAGTGAATCTATGTGAAGATATGACCTTGCGGGTTAGATTTGTGTGTTCTATTTCTATAATGTGAGACGGGTTCTCAGCCTTGTGTTGTGGCAGTACTGGTGAGTTGAGGTACAACTCTTTCAGTTGAGTCATTTTTATGATTTGAGTATGTTCAGACTATTTCTTATTGGTGCGCGTATTATGCAAGTTGTGGCTTAGGCCTGTATTGGCATGTCATGTCACCAGAGTGGTGTGTTGGATTCGAGGTGATCGTTGGGATCATTAATGAATACGGACGGAATTGATTTCAGCTTGTTGGGAGGATAATATCAAGGTTCGGCTCGGGAATTTGCTAGGGTAATTGCCAGAGGAGAAATGGCCTCATGAATGGCTGATCTGAGAGATGGTTATGGTTTATTGCGTGTTTCATTCATCGTTGGCAGTACATGAAAGTGTTGGGATGAGACTTCAGCTAATAAGAGATTTTCTATTGGTATTTGGTTGTTGTGGGCAGCTGTTGTGAATGGAAATTATCGTTGCATGTGTTGAGTTATGAAGTATATCATATATTTGCACCTGAGATTGCAGGCATGGTTATTACAACTGGTTCAGGACAATTCAGAGTGTAGGTGTGAGGTTTTGATCGTAATGATGGTTTCAGAAGTGAAAGTGTGGTTCTATGGTTTATGGACTAGGATGAATTGTGAAATTTCAGCTATGTTGTGTTATCAGACCTATGCGATACGGGGTGACGTGGGATCACCCCCGGGTATATGCTTGGTGAGGTTATTCAGCTATTGGTTGGCTTCTAGGACAGCTCCGGGAACGTTCGAGGACGAACGTGTATTTAAGTGAGGAAGGATGTAACGACCCGACCGGTCATTTTGAGCTTTTGCACTTTGATCGCCGGTTCTCGGGCATGACTTGCCCCGTGTAATGCATTATGACTAATGTAGATCGTTGGTTTTGGTTTTCAGGAAAAAAACGGGATGAATTTGAAAGAATAGTCTCAGTTGAAAGCCTTGAATTTGAAAGGTTTGACTAAGAGTTGACTTATTTGTATATGAGTTCGGATTGGAATTTTTATGATTTGACTAGCTCCGTTAGGTGATTTATGACTTAGGAGCGCGATCGGAATGCATTTTGGAAGTCCGTGGAAGGATTTGGTTTGAATTGGCAAGGTTAGTATTTCAGCGAATTCCGATTGATAGGTGAGATTTTGATCCAAGGGTCGGAATGGAATTTCGAGAGTTGCTGTAGCTTTGTTATGTCATTTGTGATGTGTGCGCAAAATTTCAGGTCATTCGGACGTCGTTTGATCGTGTTTTTAATCGAAAGTGTATTTCAGAAGGTTTTGGAAACTTAGGCTTGAATTCGATGAGTTTTGAGTAATTTGATGTTGTTTGAGGTGTTTTGATGATTGGAACAAGTTTGGATGATGTTCTAGGATATAATGGAGCTTTCGGTTGAGGTCTCGGAGGCCTCAGGGCGATTTCGGATGGCTAACGGGAGGTTTTAAAACTTGGAAATATTGCAGAAAAATATGCAGGTCAGTTGCAGGCATTTTGGCCTTCGCGTTCGCGAAGGGCCTGGGTTCATGAGCATCGCGTTCGCGAGGTTCAATGCCACGTTCTCGAAGGTTTGAGAGAGGATGCATCGCGTTCGCGAGTGTGGATACGCGATCGCGAAAAAGGTTCTGGAGCTGATGGTCAAATGTTCATCGCGTTCGCGTGGAGGCAAACGCGTTCGCGTGGAGGCGAACGCGTTCGCGAAGTTCAACTGTAGAAAGCACTGCGTTCGCGACTGGCATGTTGCGTTCGCGTAAGGTAAAAGATGGTAAGAGTAATTTTGTGCTACGTGTTCGCGAGAGATGGACCGCATTCGCGAAGAAGGCTTTTAAAGCCTCGGCAGAATGTTTTAATATTTCTTGTCCGCGATTTTCGAGCTTTCACCATTTTTGGGTGATTTTGGAGCTTCTTGAGGGAAACTGAAGAGGGATTCAAGAGATAACACTTGGAGGTAAGATTTTTTAACTTAAAACTAGTTTTTATTGTGAAATTCACCTAGAAATTCATGGAAACTAAGCCTAAAATTGAACAACTAGGGCTTGAGAAATTGGACTTTTGAATTGGGATTTGAAGGACCATTTGAGGTTGGATATAAAACTTTTGATATGTATGAACTCGTGGGAAGATAAGGAATCTAATGATGTGAAAATTTCTGTGTTTCAGAAGTGGGCCTGGGGCTCGAGTTTTGGTAATTTCGGGATTTATGCCCGTAATTGATTATTTTTGCTTGGGCTTTGTCCCCTTAGCATATTGTGATGTATTCACTCAGATTTTGGGTAGATTCGACGCGCGCGGAGACTGATTTGAGGATCAAAGGCATCGCGAGCTAGAGATTTTGCCGGTTCGAGGTGAGTAATTATTGTAAATGATATCTTGAGGGTTGTAAACCCCGGATTGCACACTGTAGTGTTATATTGAGGTGACTTGCATGCCGGATAGCGAGCGTGGGGTGGAGCACCGTTGGGGGATTGTGACTTGGTCCGTCCCGATTGATGATTTTACCGTGTATTTGACTGAAACTTATTTGTTATTATCATGATTTGGGCTGATTGCCATTTTTGGGCTTCGTGCCATCTATTTGAACCCTTCGGGGATTATCGTTGATATTTCCTCACTGCTTCGATTCTATACTTGAACTCGGTCATGTATTTTCTACTGTTTTCAAAACTCAGCCAAGTTTATTATTGCTTTAACCCTTGAAATGATCTTTCTTATACTATTTTTTGGCTGAGTAGCATGTTTTACTATTGCTCGAGGGGCTTATGTGATTTTTGACTGAGTAAGACCGAGGGCCTGTATTGTGAGGATACTTTTGGATCGGGCTGCACGCCGCAATATATATATATATATATATATATATATATATATATATATATATATATGGATCGGGCTGCACGCCGCAATAGTATTATACTGATACTGATACTGATATGAGGCCGTGGGCCTAGACTTGATGCCATGAGATGGCTTGCTATTGAGCTTGGGCCGTAATGGGCCCCTCTCGGAGTCTGTACACCCCCAGTGAGCGCTGTCGACGATAAATATAGATCGGGCTGCATGCCGTAGCGATATATGGATTGGGTTGTCCGCCGCAACGGTACTAGTACTGTTCTGTGTGTTTACTTTATTTCATTTGCCTGCCTTTACCTTTTGTTTGTTCTACTTCATGTGATATCTACCGGATTACCTGACATTATCTATTAATTGAGTGTGGTGCCCGAGGGGCGGACATCTGTGCTGATCTGCACTATTTGATTTGCATTCGTTTGCATACTGTTGAAATAGTCATTTTCAAAAGAGGTTTTAAACTGAGCTAAGATATTTCTAAAGATTTCACAGCTTCACTGCTTTTCTCAAAGAGCTTTGCACTACTTCTATATAGCATGATGATATGCCATACGTGATTTCTTACCGCTCAGTTGTTATTTACCTTTATTACTCACTGAGTTGGAGTACTCACTTTACTCCCTGCATTCCGTGTGCAGATGTAGGTATTTATTCACCCGGTAGCGGGATCAGCTGATGAGAGTCAGAGATATAGGAGTTTAGCGAGGTGACTGCCAGCGTTCGCAGCACCGCTTCTCTCTCTTTTATTCATTATTCCTGTTCCGTGTATTTTTTTATGGCCTTGTAGAATTGTATTCACACTCTAATAGATGCTCGTGACTTGTGACACCCCGATTAGGGCTGTGTTGGGTTGTATTTATGCTAATTAATATTATTAAGTCATATTTAAGCTGTTTATTCATGTTTTAGCTATTTTTGAAAATACGAGTTGGGTTAGTTGGCTGGCCTCGTCTCCAGTTGGGTCATCAGGATCAGAAAATTTTGAAAGACAGCCGGGAATTGTGGCCAGACAAAACAAGTTCAAAAGAGCAAGTTGAAGCAAGTTCAAATGTGGAAGCAAGGCCAACAAGAATGCCAACAGCTAATCAACATTTTATACTAACAAATTGTTCTTTGATTAGAACAGGGACAAAAGATTCAAATTCTTACTAATCACTTTAA